>VUYV01000784.1:0-114081 GCA_008711295.1 Anarhynchus alexandrinus | reverse complement strand
GGTGTAAGGAGAGAAAGCTAATCGGGCTGCTTGATGGCTGGGGGGCTGTGGGAAAGGGCAGGGAGACTCAGAGAGGTCCCCAAAAAAGCCAGCAGATAGCTGGGCTTCTGTTAGGAGACTGAAAATTCAGTTGGGTCTGGGGTGGTTTTGTAATGGTTTGCTCTTTCTTTGAACTTGCTTAATAATATAGTGTCATTAATGTGCTTCTAAGTATGTTAACACAGCTGCAAGCTATTGTGTTTTATGGATATAACAGATCTTGTATCCCTGCCCAAAGAAATCTTATGGGAAATTTTCCAAGAGCTCATTAATAGCAGACACTAAATATACATTCCCACTACAAGAACAAGTACTCTCGGGTCTGGTTAATTGTTACGTCAATTAATTTTATACAAGAACGCTTCTGAATGAGCAGGTGGGTGAAGGCTGCAGATAAGTGATAGGCTGTATCAGTCTCTGTCCACTTTCTGTTCCATCCCGTCCAAAATTACCCACGTGTATCTCCATCCAGAGCTGGTTCCTGGAGGATGGCTCACGCTGAGTTAAAATGAAACCTTTTCCATAGCCACGCATTCAAGGGGACATTTGGTTGGAGCACGAGGTTACTCACTTCACTTCATTGTTTTCTGTATTTTAGAGGGAGATGCGACTCTTCCCTAGGTAACTCTGTCAAGCATGAAGATTCTCCCGCCCTTTCATAGTTTATATATGGGCTGTTACTTATTTTGCAGCTGGGGACGATGTCTCCTCCTCCTCCGGAAAAAGCAGCGTTGCAAAAGGGTAGACAAAGACGCGGCTTGGGTAGCAGTGAAGATCTCCCTCCCTGCACCATGCTTTGGTCAGAGTGAGGTGTCTGGTGAAACGGGCTTCTGTTCTTGCCACCCGTGTTTTTCTCAGGAACGGAAGAAATGACTCTTCAAACACAATTTAAGAGATTTTTCAGAGCTGTCTTATGGTTCAGTCCAAACTAGGATTTGTGAGCCATTGTGTGCTGAAATGAATGGGATCTGGGCACCCAGAGCACTTTGGCAGATTTGAGCATCTCAGCTGCACAAGAAAAGGTAATTCACCTCAGCCAAGTCCTCGGTGTTATTAACTTGGGGACTCAGTTCCACTGCTCTGGTTGGCTACGAAGGGACTGGAGTTTGGCTCTTTATTCTCAGGCATGTCTAATCCTCATACAAAGGAAATAATTATTATTAGTTTATATAATTTCAGTAATATGAAAAACACCAAGAGACTTTTTTTTCCTAGCTTGACTGACAGATGAATGCTAAGAAATAAAATACAATTTATGAAAGAGAGACTATAAAAATAAATAATAGAACTGTTCCTCCCCATAGCTTTCCAGGGTAGTTCAGAATAAATAACTCAGAGTAGTTTTGCATAGAAAATTTGACTAGCAGGCGAGGGCAGATTTCCCTGAATCTCAAGAATGGCGATTAAGAGGAAGCTGTAATAGCTGGGAGAAGAACTACAATTAACACAGTTCTGCTAGTCCCTTTCAATTATAAGTAGCGGGAACGACGAGTTGATTCATCTCTTGGAGATCTGTGTCTGCCTCCATCTATCTTCCCGGTAGGTTCAAACCCACATCTGAAAGTAACTCTACTTCTGTGTTCATGTGGCATCAACAGCTGTTGTAAACATCGGCCGCTGCCGACAAACCAAAGGTAAACCTGCTCTTGGGTCTGCCCACATGTAAGAGTTATAACCTGGATTACAAAATTTTATAGATGTAAGTTACAACTTTGAACAGAAGAAACAGTTTTTATAGTTGATTATCATCTAATTCAGCCTTTGAAAGATGTAGACTACACAATTCCATATGTATATATATATTTAGTCTATTTATATCTTGTATGTAGAAAGACTTTTAGTTGATGCATATAAGCACTATACAGTCTTTGGCTTTCTCTGTGTAAACATACATGGGGAGAAAGACTGGAAAATCAATTTCAAAATTGAACACACATCAGCCATTTTGCTGGTGAATGAGTCGCAGGATCGCGCTCCCCAGGAAGCAGTAATTCTTTCTTTGTGTTTCCAGGGCAGCTCTTGAAACCAAAATGCTTTGGCAAGCTGAGGTCATGGCTGTACGTATGACATGTTACTTTTAAAAAAAGTAGTTAGTAAGTAAACCTAGAGTCACATCAGGAAAAGGCTCTTTAAGTCATGCTTTATGTATGGTTTTGCTGCAGTCTAATAAAATAATTTGGTAATTAAATTCTTTTCTCTGCGTTTTGTGGTAAGGTGGCAGCTACTGGTTTAGAAATGCATATGGGGAATATATGGATTTTGATGTTATGACTCCTATAGGAGGCACTACTGAGGTATACAGAACCAAGAGAAATTCTGTTTAAAGTATTTTCTTGGTGTGTCTTCTTGCACATGCGTGATGAGTTTTTTGATCTGTTCTCTTGAAGTGGAATAAACATTTTCCTATCTCAGGGTAACGAACCTGCTCGGAGCTTGTATTCCTTTTACGTAGTTAGCCCTTTCCTTCCTGTTTGACATGGTGCTACTGTCATGTATAAAGAAGCATATGTCTTCAGATGCTTATACCAGTGCGAAGCAAAGCTCCAGTTTCTGCATAGTTTCTATCCAAGGGAAACAAATGTACCCTCATCTCTATATGCTTCTTGGCATGCTCAGGGTTTGTATATTTTGCAAGGAATGATAGAGTTATCGTCAGTTTGCAGCTGAGAGCATCTTGCTAATTTTAAGCTCTAAATTGGGGGGTGTTCAAAAAAAAAAAAAGAAGACTCTTTGAAAAAGAGGGATAATAGATTGAATTGAGTTCTGCAGAGTGAGACTAGTTTGGTAAGAATTCAGTCTAACTCCCCACAGGAGTGACCCTTTATTTCACCTCTTCCACCATGACCTCTGTTTTTGAAGTCTATAATTCTTAGGAATGATTGTTCCTGAGTGGATCTTAAACTTCTTTCTTTAGATTCCTATTCTATATCTAGACACATCATAATGTGGGAAATTGCCTACCTAGGCTTCAGGAACCAAAGGCACAGCTGAAGATAAATGACATCTAAATTTAAAAATTTAAATAGAACCTGTTTCTTCTCCCACTAGCAAGAACTTGGATCAGATGGCAGAACGTCTACACTGTCTTGCTTGCCTTTGTACCTTAATTATTAAGTTCTTGAGAAGAGGAAGGTCTTTCTGACACCGTCCGGTCACCTGGTTGCACTGTGTTGCCGGCGAAATCTAATGGTTATTAGTGTCTGCTGGCCAAATTCAGGAGAGCAGCGAGGGGTGCACAGAGACCATGTGCCTACCACCAGGGAGGAAAGGGTCAAGGGCTGCAGAGCAGTTGGTATAGGTAGGATGAGGTCGTAAATCATGGCTCTAGCACTCCTAGATCTTTGCTTTATGTCTTATTAAACAGATTGGTCATCTCTGCATTAACACCTTTATCCACACGAGCGTTCCTTGCCATCCCTCACCCCGAAGGTCCTCTCCCCCTCTCCCAGTGCTGCGGCAATACCTTATTCTAACAGCAAATGGAAAAATTGCTTTCACAAAGAGTTAATGTGAAGCAGTAGTGCGGTGAACACCTCCCACTTAGAAAAGAACCATCATCATTAGAGAAGGTGGATGGAGGTCAGGACAGTCTCTCGGAGGTAAATTCATGTGCTGCGTTTTGCTGCCGCAGAAGCAGCAGAGCTCTTTAATAAGCAGAGCTCCAGTGATTTGGAACCTCCCACTTTACCTAAGCCCTCATATCTTGTTTTTCTTAGCATTTTCTTAACCTTCAAAGAGGAATGGATTAACTTTTTAAGTAGGCACGGTGCTGGCAACTATAAGAACTTGCATTTACCACCCAGAAGAAGCTTGTCAGTAGAATAAGTTTAGAAGAGTAGGGAATGATTCCTTGCTTAATTATACATTAAAAAATGGTAAATTTATTCCTGCAGATTATTCAAAACAAATTATTCAGTCACCCTTAGGGAGCGCCGTGAAGCCTGTAAAATGGGAAACGCTTGGGCACTTCTGCTGGAATAGAGTCTTCCTCACAGTTATGGGTGAGAGAGTTTGAACTGATGATTAGCCCGTGATGACTGGAAATGTGTGAGGAGCAAAGGGATCACATCAGCTCCTAATCATCACAGTCCTATTAAGAGATATCTATTACAACTGCAGTGAGTTTCCTGCTCCTGTACTTAGCTCACATCTATTAAAACAGGTTTTCTCTTGACCTGAGATATGTGTGATAGTAGAAACCCCAAAACTGACAACGTAATTTGTGGGGGAGAGAAGAGTGGGAATAAAACACTTTCTGGGTAAAGCCCAGAAACTATCACAGTATTATTTGTGACCTAATAGAAAATTGCAGTTATACGTTGTGTACTTTGAGATCTACCTCTTGCACTGGCATCTTCTCTGCCTTGAAAACATGAAAACTGGCGATGTGATGTTGCTTGTAAGCCGGGACCAGCCTGGCAATCCTTGTAGATGCTTCCAACTGCTTCAGGGCCAACCTGGGGCATCCCGCTGCAGGATCTTGTTCGGCTCTGCCAGCTGTGATCCTGATGCCCCTTTCTTGGGAAAACACATATTTCCACAATCTGAAGTGAACTTGTTTTTGGCCTCAACGTGTTGTCTCCAATAACTCAATTTGTGTCATTAAATTCGTGAAATAAGAAGTGGGATTATTGTTTTGCCGAGAAAGTGCAGATCAACCGTCAGCGGCCTTCTGTCAACAGCTTTACATCCTAACACTCTTTCTGGAGAAAACACTTTGACTAAATTCCCCAGGGAAAAAGTAGTCTGGGTCTGGATGGTGAGTCGGGATCTCTAGACGTTGTTGGGTCGGTGGCAGAGGAGTTGAAAAGGTTGACTCATGATGGGGCTGAGGGTGGTGTGAAGAGGTACCCTCCTCTTTCTTCCTGCCTGTTAGCCAGTGAGGTATTTTTTATGCTGGTTGAGAAATTTCTTCATAATTTACTGCTTTGTTAATCACTTCAGAAGGATGGCTCAGTTGGTTTTTTTTTTATTTATTTATGCAGCACTGTCTAATCTGGATCCTCTTTTTGTCCTTGGCTGGATGCTCTCATAGCAGACAGCTTAGAGATTGCAGTCAAGATGCAAGAGGATAAACCAGCCAAATTGTATGCGCTGAACATTCATCCAGAAGACAAACTTTCCAGGATAATCACAAAAAGAATAATCTGTTACTTGATGCTGTTCCGAGCTGAGTCTTATGAAGCCAGGTTGAACCTAGGATACGCCACTTTGTGTAGGACGTGTTATAGATCACTCCACATTTTAGAAAAAAACATGGTGTATGTAAAAGTAATAGAGAACTTTTGCTCCTGTAATAAAATATTTCTGCCATCTTTAATTAAGTCCATTTCCCGCGGGTAAAAGTATGTAAATCGTTCTCCAATAATAAGTTTGCCATTTAGTTTTATTTGTGAGATGACAACACTGAGTAATCACAGAACATTATTTACAAAATTAAACAAACAACAGTGCCTGCAATTCAAAGAATTAATATATCCACACACTCAAAAAACCAAACAAATCAAAGGGAATTCATTTGTTTGACAGCTATACAAACTGAATAATAAAATGGAAAAAACATGAGTGACGCTATTTAGCTTGGAGTAATTTGAGATAGGAAGAGAGAGAAGATGGGGAGAAGGAAGAGGAAGGGAGAAAAACAATATTTTAAATTAAACGGCAGCTTAAATCGATGTACTCTCTACAGGACAAACTGCGTGACGTTCCAGGTGTGTGAGTGTCAGTGAAGTGTATGTGGAACAGTGAAGAATTGGGCAAATAAATTCAGTTAAAGCTTTACATGACACTTTGAGCTTTGGAAAAGACGCTGTTTGCGACAACTCTGTTTAATTAGTAACAAAAACTTAAACCCTGTGAATTCTGGGGCATTTGTTGGTTTACCTGCTTCCATTCATGCTACTGACAGGACTCCAGTTTCCCTTCTTACTCTGTCGCAGCACTTCTGAGCTGTATCTAAAGACATGACTTTACATGGATCCAGCAGTCGTAATAGTGCACGATTTGCCCTTTGCACAGTCTAGCGTTGAATTTGCTCTAGTAGCGTGTGTTTTGGCAGGCTGTAAGCATGATAGTCGGCCTGATCTTTTCTTATTTGTCTGCAACCAAGGGTAACCAAATCAACCCTGCTGAGGAAGAGGGCGGATGATCTTCACTTAGCTTAGCTTTCCACGAGGGCAGGTCGCTTCAAGGTACGAATCCCATGGCGCTTCCACTTGCACTAGGTCCCAACGAATCCTTTCCATCATCTTTCAGCCTACGCAGCTGGCAGAAGAGCTGTTGATGTAGGATTTGTCTCCTGTGTGTGGTCTGGGCTTTGTGTTTTACGTTTTTGATGTTCCTTGGAAGAAGAGGAGAGAGCTGGCACGAAGGTAGGACCTGCACACCTGCAACACTGATAACGTTTTTGGTTCTCCCCCATTTTGAGGTGAACAAGTGGAGATTGGTCAACTTGGTAAAGTTGTATCTTATAAAGTATTCCATGTTTATTTCTTATGTATCTTGATGAAGTCACGTGAACCAGCCCCCCCTCAAAAGCCAGGGCGCTACAGCAGACTGAGGTTTTAGTAAAATATACACTGGGTGGCTGATTCCTTATGTCGTCTTCCTAATATATTAGCTCTGTCGGAGAAGTGATCTGGAATTTTATTCTTATTCAGACTTAGTAAGGAAGGTATTAGCACTTCTCTGGATGACTGAAACTACACGTGTACAGTAATCCCCATGCGGATTATTGCTTCCAGTTTTCCGGGGGTATTTTTATCTGCTTACACTTCATTAAATAAAAATCCATTAGAGACTGGGGCACAGTCTGGGTGGGCCAACACCAGCCATACCCGCCAGGGGTTAGTGGATGAGGAATTGTTTTCGAATCTTTCTGTTTGAAAACTTGGTAATTTCTTACTATTTTCAGATGTTTTGGTATCTCGCTTTCTTCATTATTCATTTTTCTCTGTTTGTGCTGTACTTAAAATTTCTGGCATAACTCAACGTTTTCCTCAATCTGTTTTTACTGACTGTAGACACATGAGGATTTCAAATGTCACCAGGTCTAGAGCCATCAATATGGAAGTTCTGCATAAAAGTAACATGAAAGTAGAATCGTTTCACTCCTAACTATTTTGGTATTAGTATCAAAACAATTCAGCAGGGCCTGATAAGTGGGACTGAAAAGCATGACAGCTCCTCTTTAAGAAACGCTGTATATGTTACAATCTGAGGTTAACAGGAATAGCATTTTTCTCTTTTCTGATTTTAATAAACGCCTCAGGGCATTGCATTTGGTTAAATCAAGCAGCAGACAAAATGTAATGCACTGCTAACCTCTAAAATACGTGCAAAAAGTTTCGTCATAAAATATGTATGCAGAACACAGTGCTGTAATGATAACGATCCTCTCTAGGTTATTCTATGAAAGATTTAGTATTTTAGGGTCTGTACTCTTTGATTTATTTTTTTTTTTGAAAGGAGTTCCAAGTATTTTACTTTTGTATTTGTTTATTTTTAATGAACTTGCCATTAGCATATGAAAGTCACATTAACATATACTATGCTGAGTACTGACTTTATGTTTGTTTCTACTCCTGGTACGTGTTTAGCTGAGAAGAATTGTAATTTAGGCCTGTAGATGGCATTCTTGCTCAGCGGTTTTAAAAGCCTGTGGTAGTTACAGAGCTAGTCTCCCTTTTTTGTGCTGATACGGAAGATATATTTTAATTTATGACGCTCCCTTCCCCCACGTATATGTTGCGTACGCTGCGTATAATCCATTTGGGGCGACTGGCGTTTCTGCAGGGGGTAAGAACGGTAAAAAGTGCATTGAACTCTCCTGATAACCATTTAAGTGATTTCTCCTACTGCCTATGTTTGACATCGACATGATCTGTGGTTAAATACGCGTTCCCTCTTACAGCCTGGAGTCCTCACCCGGGCATGGAGGCAGAGGTCTACATGGGGGCTGCTCCAGTTCCTTTTTTGGTGGAGAATGGGGTCTTTTCAGGCAGAAGAAAGGGTTATTCTTAGGAATATGCTGCTGTTTACTTTCTGTCCTCCCGCTGTTAGGTGTCGCACTGCAAAAGAAAGAAATTGCCCAGCACAGTCACTAAATAGCCTTCAGGTGGGGACAACCCTTTCCGAATTGAGGTGTGGGACTTTGCACTGGGCATGTAGGTGGCACCTGTGCGAACACCACCGCGAAGGCCAGGTACACGCGATGTTTCACAAGGTGCTTACTCTGTGGACGATGCTCTGCAGGACTGTTCGACAGGGAGGGAAGAAGAAAGCAAATTGGCGAGGGAACAATTTTGCCAAATGCTTGAAACTTCTTTCTGGCTTGTCAGAAGGCAGAAAAAATGCCAAAACCTGACACTTGCCATAATGCAACAGCGTCCAGGGCGCAGCCCTCTTATGTTTATTTTGCAGTGGTGCTGACATGGACCCGGTTTCCCCTCCCTAAGCTCTCAGATTAATGGATTCAGCTAAAATCAAGGTCCCAATGGTCCCTAAATTACTTTCTGTCTGGTATGAACTAGCTATTTGTGTGAGCGTTTTGGTGACTGAGTCCTAATTCCTTAGAATAACCTATTTGTCTGCTTTGCTTTGTCCTGCTGCCTGATCTCCCTTTCCTGTGCTGCAGCTGCTGCTGCAATTTAGCTTCTGTTTCTCAAGACTAAGCAAAGTCTTTGTGCCACACTGATGCCTTTTCTACTCCTTACCTGGGAGACCTCTCAGCTGATTGCCAGCCGGTATCTTATCTTTGGGGTAACCATCCCTCCCGGCAGAGTGTGAGTCACAACCAACTCACCCATCCCTTTGCCTGGGAACGGTTGAAGGTCTTTTGGACCAGTGATTGATTTGCTGGTGCCACAAGGGGAGGTGCAGTAGGGGAGGGTCTGCTGCCCACGTCCTGGCTTTGCCTCTCCTTAGAGATTCCCTTTGCAAGAAGTCTTTGAAAACATTATTGTCGTATAAAACGAGCCCAGAAATTTGGTGGGGTCAACTCGTGTTAAGTAAACAGCAAACCTCATGTGTGCAAATACTCTTCAATATTACTGCAAGAGTAATCCTTAGCAAGAAAGAATAGGTAAGAAATGTGCCTTTATTAGCTGAAGTCATAGGCAGAGTGTAAAATATCGTTTATGGATAGACACAGCAGGAAAATATTGGGTTAGAATGAGCTACAGTTTTAGTAATTTTATTGGATATGATTGACTTTCTTCTAGTATTTCCTCCATGGCTTCTCTTCAGGGATCCTTGTTTTAATTGTCAGATAAACTGAAAAGCAGCGTCTAGGTGGTTATGCAAGGTCACTGTTGTCTTTGCCGAAAGACAAAGGAAGAAAAGTAATAAAAGTAGAGGCAGTTTTACTGCATGTGCCGTATCTGTCATTAAGCTATGTGAACAAAGCATCCTTAAAGAGAAGAAATGATGAGTCTGTAACATCGCTTTGTAGAGATCAACATACATTGTATCGCTGTGGTCTTGATGATAGGGGATATTTGAAATTCCAGACTAACATCACTTTTTCACTTGTTTATAAAAGCAAAAGGGTCATGGTCATCCTCCTTGCTGCTGCCAGCTTTAAACAACTCCTATGCAGTGCACCGTACGCCAGTGCTAACACCTAACACTTCTTTAATGTCATATAATGCCACTTCAAGCAAAGTGAATGAGGGGATCAGATGTTTTATCCTGTTAATCATGAAGACGACATTTCTCACTTCCGGGATTTTTGGACTTTTTAGATCTTTCAAAGTGCTAGTAGTGTTTTAAATTAGTGTAACAGGGATGCCTGATGGCTCCAGCAGACATAACTCATCGCTCTTGACATAGGTAGTATATGAGGAACAGCAAGATTTTCTGTCACAAGAGGCTGATAATGTAGACTGTGCCATTAACAATCAGATTATTCCAATGCCTTGGAGTTCTAGTCATGGACTAGATGACCTGTTGGCTTGGTTATGCTCAAAACAGGACAAAGAAGGTGGTTTTTGCCCAAAAAAGCTTGCAATATAGGTGTAAGGAGGAAGGTGATAAAGAAGGAGGAAAGGGTACTAATCAGCTTAGTGGGCAATAGTGTCAATATGTTGGTGGCCTCACCACTGTCAGTTTCCACAGGGGAGGAGCAAGAGGAGAAATAGAGATACATGTTCTCAGAGTGCAGGGAGATGTTCAGGTGCTCTGATTCAGAATCCAGAGCCCTATTCACAGCTTAATAACATATTTATATAAATATTAGGGACATTTAGTTTTCCAGTATTAAGGGATTCCATGGATGTTTTCACTGCAGCACCAGTGGTTGGGTCTCGAGAAAATGATGGAGGTGGAACACTGGCACAGGCTGCCCAGAGAGGTTGTGGGGTCTCCTTCTCTGGAGATATTCAAAACACGCCTGGATGCAGTCCTGTGCAACCTGCTCTGGGTGAACCTGCTGTAGTAGGGGGGTTGGAATAGATGCTCTCCAGAGGTCCCTTCCAACCCCCTACCATTCTGTGATTCTGTGGAGTTTGGTCTTCTATTCAAATATGGTGATTAATGGAGCTCACGGAAGAGAATGGGACTGCACCTTTTCTCTGGGTGACTTGTGTCTTTCCCTCCTGTAGAAGGAATGGAAGGGCAGGGCAAGTCATGGATGGCTGAGCAGCACCACATGGCACCACTCTGTCCTGGGGGCTGAGCCAATGGACTCCATCCAGTCTTAAGAGATAAGGAGAGGATATGAAAGAAAGAAAAAGATATCTATTCCCAGTTTAATCTAAAATTGGTTTATCTTTCTAAAAGAGTATATTTATTATTCAGCCCTGGAAGATTAAGTTGATACTTTTCTCCACGTTTTTTCAATCTTTTCTGTTTTATGATCTGGGAATATCAGAGAGATGCAGAAGAGACCATAAGAGGGAATGTTTGACTGGGATATTGGGAAAGGTATGGTAATGTAATGCCTTTTTACCTTTTATGATTCTACGATTCATTTTCATCTTAGATTCAAATACGTGTCACATTAAAGAGGGACTCTTGGCCTCTGTTGATAACTGTAATTGTGCTGGGACTTTGCTGTCCTTCTCAAGGTTGCAGACATACGTTAACTCTATCTGTATTTGAAGACAAAGAAAAGGAAAATTGTTTAACTAAATGAAAGAAGTTTCCGTTTCTTTGCACTTGTTAAACCAGTGACAGGACTACGTGGGTATCAGGAGCAAAATATATTCCAAACACATGCTGGAATAAACAGCGCACACGAGTTTCCTCTGATGAATACTCAATACAGAGCTGTCTGCTGTCTGAGCCAGATGANAGCTATTCAGATGCAAAGACCAGGAGTCAGGGACGTCATGTGGATTTGTGACATTCACTGGCAGACACTGAATTCAAAACCCGAAGAATGTATTGCTTTCATTCATACAGCAACTTCTGCAGCCATTCTTTATCTCTGGCAGATATAATATTCTGATAGTTAATGATCATTTAGGGGCAAAAGCCACATTCAGTGCATATTGAATCCCATAAAATGATTCCTGTTGACTTAGTGGCAGCACTGAGACCTCAGTAACTACTCTTAGACTAATCCAATCAGATTATTGATGCTTTTGAGAATGAACATTTAATTTTTTTCAACCATGATTGAGTAAAATCTCCTTATGCAGTGAGAAGAATGGAGGTAATAGTGTCTGGAAAATTTTGCTATGTTTTTGAGTTGAATGATACAAAAGGGTGAAAGATATCTGTCCTGTAATGGAGAGGTAATAAAATAATAAAGGGTTACTTGTTTTATGAATATCCTTATGAAACATTGGGGGTCTCATTACAGCTATTGAAACAAAAACATGTAGCTGCTAAGTATTGGGTGCAGTTATATACTTAAATTTCCATAAACTTCTCTAGAACCACCCACAGCGGATAGTTGGGTGGATGTTGCTGCCGTGCTACGGCAAGTAAATAAATCAGCATCTTGGGGAAAGACTGCTTTTGGAAATGTGAGTGAGAAGGTGCACACCTCAGCCGGTTAAGTACATTTGGCTTGTATCATGGGAAATGGGGTTTTAGTATTTGCATGGTGATAGCGCTCGGAAGCTGTGCTTAGCATGGAGGTCGCGTGGCAGAAGTCTGCTCCAGCAGACACGGCAGTGTCATGGGAAGCCAGGAGAACATCTCACATCCAGCAGAGATGCCTTTTGCAAGGAGCCTCTACCCTGAAGAGTTCAGAGTTCTCATTTTGATGAGAAAAAGCTCCGGTAACTCGCTGCTGTTGCAGCTGAGTCATTTTGGGAGAAAGACAGAATTTCAGGCAGTGTGTTAGAGTCTTGTGGAATTTATAGGATCCACGCATAGGAAGGAGGGAGGTTACAGAACACTGCTATAGGGGCATATGGTCAAGAAATCCATTAAGGTGATAACTCCCTGTTGTGCTAAATAAATGATATGCATGTGAAATGCTGTCTCTACAGATTTGGATTTTGTGCAGCTGAAGAGAATGTCTCTGGAGCCATTTCTGTATTTCAGAAAGGTGCGACCCACTGAAATCCACGTTTCCCAGGACTGTTAACGTGGGCGCAGTGACTTGTAGGAGTACTTACTAATCTGGCGTTTACACTGTGTCAACAGTGTGTACCGCAGATATGCAGAAGAGCATTCCTCATTGCATTTGAGACACTTCATGATGCTCTGCTTATGTAACTACTCTGAGCTGTATGGTAGCTTTTGTGATTGACACTAAGAAATATAAGACAATTTACTAACCTAGCGTGGCATTTTAGATATTAATGGAACATTTTAATGGAAGCCCTTGGTAAAAAATTAGGTCCTTTATTAAACGAAGCTTAAATAAAACATGAGCTAGAAAGAGTGTGTGAAATTTAGGATGTCTGGGTACTAAGCCTCATGTTATCATCTTCACTGCATCTGAAAAAGGAAGGAGGAAATTTTGGTCAAAACTTACAGCAATCATTTAAGATGATAGGTATATAAAAACGTTAAAGAGCACTAGGCTCAGAAGAGCAAAGCTGGTAAAAGAAATTTCATGATGTGTGCTGGGTTATTTCTTGGCTTTGAGACATTACTGAGGTCAGCAAGGATTTTTTTTCAAACCTTTCAGGCTGTCAAACTGTGTGACGGAGCAACCCATAACGTTTAAAGGCATAATTCTGATTAACGATCATCTTGGGTGTGCTGTTTTTACCTGGTCATTGGGATAGCGTTAAGCACAGGCAACAGTTGGCACAAAGCACATGTTCCTGAGAGTAAAGCAAAACCTGTACGGCTCTGGTGCGCCGGAGTTGTCTTTCTCCCCAGATGACTGAGTCACAAGTCAAGGATGAGCAAGACCAGCTCATCGTTATGTAAAGACGGCCCCCGTAATCCTGTCAAGGTCAGTGTCAGTATGGCTTAGGCAGCGCAAGTACTGGTCACAGAAGTTAAAGGTGCCTGAAGGCAGCCTTAGCCCTCGAGCACGGCCCAGTGTAATTCAAGTGTCATCTTCTTACTTCCTACAACAGAAGTTGATGGAGTGTAACACTGGATGAAATACTTGCTATTACTAAGGGCTTAGTAAGTATTTCCACCTGTAAGCGTGTCAGATTATGTTAAATAAGCCTCTAAAGATGCTTCCAAGGTTAAGCAGTTTTTTAAAATGTGCTCAGGTAATGAACTTTTCCCCATTGCACTTATTTGGAGGCAACCTTGCTTTCACGGATATGGGGGGGTGGTGGTGGTGCAGCTTGTTGCAGTCTGCTTTTATATTTAGAATGACACGACTAAACTTTTCATGAAGGGGATGTCAAATAATGACAATATATCTTCTAAAATTTCAGTGTGCCTCTTTGTGTTGAGGGAGGTGTTAGCTACCAAAGGTTAATGTCATTGTGTGAAGCAAGCTCAAGAGCCTTAGAGCCTCCATGGAGGATGCACACCCGCTGGGATGTTCATTGGTGTTTCCTCATCTCAGTAGGTTTAAGCACAGCATTGTCTGGGCAGAGGCAGATCTGGTGCTTTTTAGCTGGTGGAGAACCCAAGAGAAACTTTTGCAGTAGACTATAATTTGTCTAAAATTTTGTTAAAAAGTTGACATACACTTTCCCCCTCTATGTTTTATAATAAGCTGTTACATGTTGGCACGTCAATATGAAGACAGTACACCAAAGAAAGAATTTGCAAGGTTTGTAAAGGTCTGGTGGGGATGGACCTCGACCTTCTGAGGTAAGAGGTGCCCCGTGCTGCTGGGGCTGCATGCTCATGACTGCATGCTCAGAAGACACTTGGTACTAGAGGGTCAGGATGCAGGACCTGCGGGCTCCTCTGAGAAGAATGAGATGTTTGTTGACTTGCAAATGTGTCTGTCTTCTCTCTGCTGTGGTGCTGAAGACTTTAAAGAAACCTCTAGTGGCAAACATGATTTGGGACTTAAGTATACTTGAGTCTTTTGGCAAGGTGAGGATAAGTGAGTGGTGAGATACCTATGTGCCTTCTTACTGGCCTGGTTTTGAAACTAAGATGCGTGTACTTGCACAGGCAATGGGTGTCTCTTTTGGTGGGGAACACGTGCATGGCAGTTTGTGTAACTGTACGCAGCCATGCAGCCAGCTTAAGCAAAGTTTGGGTGTTTGCGAGAGGTAGAACTGTTGTTATTACAGAGAACAGAGGAATTTTACTGTATTTGCTTTTCCCTTGAAAAAATATAAGGAGCAAAAAAGACCTTTCTCCGTGATAGTTCAGTTATTGAAAAAGACTTTTTTACAATTATTCCAAAGGTATGTTTCTGAGCTGACAGGTTAGTATTTTAGTACCAGTCTTAAAAAGTCTTAAAAATAATTAAGCAAATACACTTTTATAACATAAATATTACTAAAGGTACAGCAAAAGTCAAAAAGACCCCCTAACAGGGCAACCCTTTTGAGAGCTATATAATCTTGTGGACGTGGTGAAGGATTGCTGGATGCAGGATCTGCTGAACAAGAAAAACTAATTGATTTTTTTGGATTTTTCTGGATAACATTCTGACATGTTTGAAATTTGTGGGCTCCACGCTGGATAATTTGTCTCAGAAGAGACTTTCAGGCCTTTTCTTCCCTTTCACTTTAAT
This sequence comes from Anarhynchus alexandrinus, assembly GCA_008711295.1. Taxonomy (NCBI): domain Eukaryota; kingdom Metazoa; phylum Chordata; class Aves; order Charadriiformes; family Charadriidae; genus Anarhynchus; species Anarhynchus alexandrinus. Next base: position 98,969 of record VUYV01000784.1, on the reverse strand, counting down.
TTGGCACATTTTGCTAGTACTTAGCAGTATTGGGTACTACAGGAAATCGCTTTGTGGTATATAATCCCACGTCATTCCTGAATATATATGAACTTTGAATTTCCTTCCCACATAAGAGTGGGATTAATTTACAATTTACAACGCTTGATGGAGCTGGTAAGAAGAAATTTACGTCTGCAACCTGTGCCGTGGCGATGCGCCTGAGCTTTCTGGTGGCTGTATCCGTTCTCCGTAGGTTCTCTCGGACCTCGTGTCCTCTCTCTGTAACATTTCACACATCGTGGGTTAAGAATTGTTCTGTGTTAAGAATTTCAATTTGCTGGTGTTGCAACACCTTCTATTTATGTCATTGTGTGGCCCCAAATGAATATGCAGTGAACATACAGATGCTCTTGTAATTGTACCATCCCCTGCATGGTCTATGGCCTGGAGGAACTTCCTGCAACTTGAGGGTATCTGAGCCCACGAGACCAGTGGTAGAACATTGCTACAAGCAGAGTAGCAGTGGAGTCATTTTATTACGGGGTGACCCAAGGCAGAGGGTGATCAAACCTGCTCCAGTGCGGTCTGTGTGGCAGCACCAAGGCAGCAACAGGACATCCCAGCTTTCCACCCAGTGGTCTGACCACCACGTAACATGAAATCATACTTTGTCATTGAAACAGTTCTGCTACTTTTTTCCTAAAAGAAAAGTATATTTTTATAAATGTGGATAAATACAAGTAAATTATGCATTAAAAAGACCGATGTGTAAAACAAGCTGCGAAGATTTATCATTCTAGTGGTGCACGCTCAACTTAGTTCACTTTTTCTTATCTTAAACAGAAGAGCTATTTTGTATTCTCTGAATTGTTTCGATGACTGTTGACTTTTGGCAATTATGAGGCCGCAGCAAACAAAACAAGCCAGCGTGCATAGGAGTATTTTAAATATATTATTCTCTTTTAGATGGCATTTGATGGCTACGCGTTGCCACAGCGCATAATGGCATCCTGTGACATATGTCAACCCTACGTGACAAGCAGCATGAGGAATAGATTTGAAAAATAGAGGAAATAAATGCAAGAATCAATGGTTTCGGCTGGCTGCAGTGAACTGTGCAGGCCTCTGTGCTTGACAATTTCATGTTTTATGCAAAAGAAGAAACTCTTCTGGAATGCGTTAGGGAGTCTGTGCTCAAAATCATATACAGTGAGAGAGTCAAAGAAGATATGGTCATGTAGAAAACAGACCAGCGACCATACCTTGTATGTCTGCGGGTAATTCGAGTAGCAGCTCACAACTCCATGGGCTGTTTGGATCTTAAAGACCTACACCCAATGATTTAAGGAAAGAAACTCAGTTTGATTGAGTTATGTAGGGATTACGTGATTTCCTCTTTAAGGGCATTTAAAGGTTGCATTGTTGTTGCATTGACAGTAGGAGAAAGGGAACTTTTTTTTGGACTTTAAGAAAATGTGGTGAAACTTGCTTTTATTAGTTGGCTTTGTCCTGCAGCGTAATTTATGTGATTGCATCTATCACAGACCACTTTGGTCCTAAAAAGAAGCTTTGACTCTGCTTATCTTTCTTGCTTTAAAAAAGAATTTTTGTTCGCCTGCGTTTCAATTCTTTGTATGAAGATGTGGAAGATGATACTATTTTCAAGGTGGTTAATTTTGAAAAGCGAGCTCTAATTTTATAGTTGTAAATAACTGGGTACAATTTTGCTGACATGCTTTATTGCTTTGAAATGTCTGATGATATCTACAAATCAGTGAGTTAAATGCTTATAATATACCGTCGCATTTATTGGGCATCAGAGACCAAATAGAGGGTTGATTTTTTTCTTTTTTTTAATATATGAAAAATATGTAAGTCTGGAACACAGTAGGATAGGTTAGCTCAATTGCCTTGTGTCGTCTGTCTTTGTCTACAAACACAAAATTTTGAAAATTGTGAATAATCCTTAAAGTCATAAGATAGAGTGGTGAGAATATAAAAGTTCCCTTTGAGTCCACCCTTCTTGCCTTTTCGTTTTTTTGGCCGTTGAGTTCTTCTCTATTACTCTCAGATAAATGTAAAACATTCTTAAATTGGAGTTAAATTAATCTTTAAATTTTTCCAGATTAAAAAACAGGATAAAATTAAAAAAACCATGAATTTGCAAGAGTTGCTGGCACTATGTAAAGAAAAATGTGTATCATATGAGGAGGTTGTGAGAACTATTATTGACTTGTGTAAAAAAAAAAAAAAAACAAACCCACGTCCTATTGCTATTACTTACATGTGCAGTTTATATAAAAAAAAACAACCCTCAGCTATGACATGGTACTTAATCTGAAGACGCCAAAAGATCTACCCATGAAAGGAAATTATTTTCCAACTTTTTACCAATGTGTTTCATGATATGAAACTGTAGTAGCAAATAATGATTACCCACCCTTTAATGCCCAATACATTTTGCATGTATTGTCTCATTTATTGAATATTTTCTTGGTCACTAGTGATGTTCTTAACCAGCTATTTTTCAGTTTTAACTGAATAGTTTTAGTTAAATAATAGTTTTAACCCAGATACTTTTTTCTTTTTGTAAGAAGCTGATCCACTTTGGAAACAAAAGTATTAGTTGACTGCTGTCCTGGGTGCAGTGAGTGTACCTCTGTTTAAGGTCACAATGGAGCCATTTAACTCGTGCCATGTTTTAAATACCTAGGGTTTGCCTCAGAAATGATTCTTCAAATCAGAAAGTGTTTTCTCAGAGGAAGGAGAGAAGACATAGCCCCCAGAAGAGCCCAGAGCCCTGCCGTTACAGCACTCAGCTGAGATGTGGGACATCCTTGCTCAAATTCTTCTGATTAAAAAAATTCCCCACTCTCTATAGCATTGGTCTTTCTGGTCTGCTGGGCATCCAGCCCCTTGTTACAAGGGGAATTTCTTCAACAAAAGTGGCTGCCCAACGTTTGGAGCTCAATATTAGCTATTGATTTAATTAGGGAAGTCAGTGGTGTTTATTTCCCATTGGAAAGGGAGTGAACATCCTTTGAGTCTGCCCGTTATCCGTCCACATCTGCTCTCCGTGCCAGCCTGCTCCACTGGCATGCTCAGCTAATTCCCACCCTCCTGTGCCGTGGGGGTGATGGACCTTCCCACCTCCTGGCAGGTGGCGATGCTCAGAGACCGCTGTATTTATCGCCGTCTCGTAAAACCGTGATGAAAACGGCTCACGTGGCTCGGGCGCTCTCACAACGCTGCCGCAGCAATGTGATTTAAAGCCTCTCCTATTCATGTGGCTTACCTGGCGGGGTTATAAATGACGCACAATTATTCCAAATGCCACGAATCCAAGAGGATTTGAATTGCTGCGGAGTGCAATTGTTTAAAAGCAGATCAGTCGCAGCTGACCCCATTTCTGTACCTCCTAATTTCATGCGTCGTAAATTTAGCCCTTCCGCAAGACTGAAAACTTGCGGTGACATTGAACACGTAGCACAACGCCGAGTAAGGGTGCCTGATCCACCTTGTTAACGTCATGCTGGGCTTGCTGTTAAAGCAAGGAAATTCGGAAGATGAAACGCAAGTTACGGCCATCTCTGCCCAGCTGCTTAAGCACACTTCTCTGCAAAGCAAACTGCATATCTTGTTCAAATAAGTATAGGGTATATATTAAGTATAAGCAGGCTCATGGCTGCTGTACCAAATAAACAGTCTGTGCTGCACGCACAGCACTCGGCAATAAACCATGTGGTCAACAGCAGTATTTTCCTACTGGTTTCCTTCTGGCCGGTTGCAATCACTGCCGATTTTATTTTCTTCGCGTAACTTAAACGCTTGTCAAATGCGCCGGACTGATGGCCTGGGAGGAGTTATATCTCCACGCACCTGCAGAGCAGGTAGTGAGTAGATGACAGTAGGATGGCGCTCATGTGCTGGTGACCAGTTGTACCACCTGCAGGACTTGTCTCTGGTCCCTCCACATCTTCCTCCTCTATGCAATTCTCTGGCTCTTCATCATCCTCAGGTCTGTTTTCAGGTGGGGATGTAGATACCTGACTGCTACGGAACCGGATGGACACCACCAGCTCACCTGAGATGGCATAACACACTAAAATGTGGCAATGAGGATTTTTACCCTTTTACTTGAGATATATTTGGGTACCCGTCTGCTAACACGGATGTAATTCTAAAATCAGGGTATGCGAAATATGAGTGCGAAGAATTTATTTTTTGTGCACGAACATTTTTGCTCAGAAAGTTTTTAGTTGTTTGCTCAGGAATTAGCTCTGCCTTGCATGCAAATGAGTCCCATTCTTGCTAGAAAAGAAAAAACAATCTGTCTTTGCTTGAAGGATTTTGTAATGAAAATAGTCCCATTTTAGGAAAAGCTGAGAGCCTTATGTTTGAGTGTTTTGCTGCTAATATTTCATATATTTTTAAATAGTCAAGAGCATCAGTACCTGACCAATAACTAATCGATCTTAGGTGAATGTGAATTAAGCAGTTGAAAGATTTGATTCAAAAACTACCAGTGGCAGGAGTGGGACTTTTTTTTTTTTTCTTCTGCTGGAATCATATTTTATTTAGATTTTGAATTTTTTAACTTCTAAATGAAGTAATAAAACCTTAAACGTTTTCTTCAGCATCGCGGTTTCTCCTGCGCCGCTGCTCTGACTGGTGTAGCCAAGACTAAGCCTCGCGCTCTGAATAATGCATTAATTTCTCTGCAAGACGTGGAAGTCTGGAGACTAATTTTTGTAAGTATTGTGCTTCTAGTTTGCTTTCAACGGAAACATTTTGTTCCAGCTGGAAGTCAGATGGCAGCCTCAGATGTTCATGCGCAATGCACAATTTAGCCAGTGGAAAAGGTATAAGTACCTAAAAGCAGACCGGAGCGGAGATTGTCCCAACTGGAACGTATGGTTTCTGCCTGCTATTGCTTGGCTGTCTCACTGGTTCAGACTCATCGTATGCCATTCAGACTGGTAAAATGCTGTGGGAGCAGGGAAACATAGGGAAGTGCTGCACCGATAGCAAAATCTGTTCTTCGTTATTTGTTCATTTTAAATTCAGTGAAAATGTTACTTAAATGGACCCAAATATCACAGACAAAGGGGGAGCGCTTAAAAATATATTACAAAATTGATTCCTTCAGCTCGTATGATGTTTTTCTCCAATTTTGATAGCTGAAGTGACACAACCTCCTTAGAATGAGATATTGGCCTTGTTTTATGGAAAGGCAAATTGAAGTCCCTGGAGATCTTGGGACACGTGAGAGTCCCCTGGAAGGACTTTCAGAGAGGAGTCTCAGGCTCCAGAGCCAGAATAAATTCCAGCTTAAGTCCTTATCAGAAAAATGGAGGGTTTGGGGCAAGGGTTAAGTATTTTGTCTCTTGGATGAAATGTACATTTGATAAAACCTCAAAAACTGAAAATGAGAGGTACCGGGCAAATTAACAAATGACACTGCTGGCTATAATTTTACCAATGTCACCGTTCTGACAGATTCATTTTCTTTCACCCACTATGATTGATAAGTGTATCTGCCTGGGATTAGAGAAAGTTGCTCGAAGGGGAGCGCTTGAAGGTCAAATTGCTCTAAGGAGAAGTTATATTTTCCTGCCAGTTTTGCTTGGTAGGGTCAAGGCTTTTTTTTCCTTGCTCTTCTATAAAATGTAGAAAGCAATTAAGATTGATTCGTGCCATGAGCTACTTGACTTCTTTTGGTTTTGATTGCCTGTAACCATTCTAGCAGGAGAAAAAACCCCAAGCCAACGTCCCCCTGCCCAACCCTGTCACTTGGTCTGTATTGCTGAAAAAGGCTTCCAACACCCCGGGCAACTCTTTACTGCTCTGGAAGAGATGATGTCTTATGTCTCTTAGTCTTTAACTTGAAAAATATATTGGAGGTATGTAATGGTATCCAAGCAAATTGTTGAAAACTGCGTCAGCAGAGTGGACACGTGAGAGAGCTACTAAAATATTGCTTAAAGAGGACAAAGTACTGATATGTCACCAGCACTTGGGTCTGGGGAAAGCCATTCGTTACTTCACTGGCAGAGCAAGGTCCTGGGAAGATGTGGCTCTCTCTGCTGTTGGCACAACAGCTGCTTGTTTGAATATGTAAGTGTGTACAAAAATATATTATTAAAAGCAAAAGAGCAGGCCAAAACTCTGAAGGAGTCAACTAAGGCTGTGTTTCTCCTCCTCTGTCCAGTGTGGGACATCATTTTATGCAGAAGGCCAGTAGAATGCACTGCTCAGTGAGGTCCACGCAACCCTGAAACAGTTCAGTGGCTTAGCATGTATGGAAGCAGGAGATTTGGGTTCAGCTCGCTTCCCTAATTTACACGTACTAACATCAGGTTAGGCTGCAGGCTCCTCCGTCCAAACTTTTCTCCTTCGTTTGAAAGAATAAAATATTCTTTGCTGAGGCTGAAGTTTTGAGAAAAACCCTATTGGGTGCTGGCTCTGGGAACATTTAGACCCCAGTCCAAGATTCACTTGTCTCTCCGTGTAAAATGCTATCCCTTAGCATCGAATAGGGAAATTTTTGGGAGGGTAGAGGTAAAAAGCCTGCCCCAACCCCTAAGGTGCAATTCTCATCTAAGGAAGATTTGAGATTAATGAAAGAACTGCAGCAGAATGGTTTAAAAGCATCTCTGACCCAGGCACGAGATTCAGGGCATTTGGAGTCTCTCCAAGGGTGATAATGAGTAAATTCCCTTTAGGCAGAGGAGGAACTTGAATCCGGGTCTACCACTGTAACTGCTGGACCAATTCATGACCATCTTTAGGCTTTTCTCTTTTAAGAGAGAGAGAGATGGTTATTCTTTCTTTCCGAAACCTCAGAACAGGGGGCAGAACTGGAGCATCCGTGCCAAAATACGACTCCTCAGCCCTGGGCAGGGATGGGATCTGTCTGCAGCGTTTCCCACGCGTGTCTTTCAGAGCCCCCTGTCCCATACGTTAGCTTTTATAAGCACCGAAGTTTGCTCGTGGAGTTTGTGGTCTGAGATGGGTGTTGTGAAGTCTGTCGGTGTGGTGACACCCATTGTACTTTATGGAACTGCACACAAAAGAAACCTTTACTTCTTTAAAGAAAGCTTGTTGTTCAAAACCCTTCTGAAAAGCTGGTCATTAAGATTCACAACGGGAGATAGGGAGTGCTGGGCACTTCTGAAAACCAGCCCCAAGTTTCTGACAAATTTTTAATTAAGAGACATGAAAGAGAAAGTACAAACTCCTTGATGGTTGGTCTGTCGTAGATTTAAATACCTAAATTATAGGAGATGGGAGTTGTTTGTTTTAGCGTTCTGTGTACTTCTGCGCTTCGGGAGGCGCCTGATCTCCTCTTCGGGGTGATGTTAGGGCCACGCTGTTCTACTCACAGCTGACTTAAAGCCCTTCTCCTGGAAATAGCAGTTCCGGTGTAGGTGCCAGCGCCAAAAGGCCTTTTCCAATTATCTTGTCCTTCAATGTGGGAAGACGGAGGATGTGGTAAAAGCTTTTGTTTGCGTGAATTGAGCGGTACGTGCAACTGCTGCTTTTGCCAGCAGTGAGTGCAAGAAGTCGATCTTGAAAAGTTTTCCTCTCTTTTTTTTCTTCAAAACGACCGATGTTTTGAAGGCGCAGCTCTGCAGCGGGAACTCGCGTCCGGAGGCGGTTTGCGGGGGACCGCGCGACGCTGCCGCGAGCGGTGTAGGACGTCTGCTTGATGTCGGTGCTTGGGGCCACCCCGTGTTTCCAGTTGGCTCAGTGATCCCCGCTGGTCACGGGCCTGACGCTATTATAGCTCGGCGAGATACCACGCTGTAATTTGAAAAGGATGAGATGTGTTAAGAGCACAATGGGATGCACGCTCTGAAAAGCTGGATGGGGAAAGCTGAGGCTTTGAAGTGCAAAGAGGGTGAAATCTCCCCCGCGTCGGGAACTTGAACAAGTCGTGTGTACCATGTAAATTCCTGTTAAACCATCAAAGTAAGGCTTAAGTTGAGCTTAAGTGAATGGGCCTCATGCGAGCGTTCTGCCTGCGGGTAAACTTCACCCTGGATGCTTTTTCTTGGAAAATAAGCTGTTTAGAGGAAGCTGGAAAACATGATGCTAAGTCAGGCTACAAACAGGTATCTCTCACCCAGGTGTAGGAATCGGGACCCAAATCCATTCTTTAACCCCTTGACGGGGTTGGAGAGGACTGGGTCGGTGGCTGAGCCGCTCTGCCAACAGTTTTCTCTTCAAATGGTGAAAGATCTGAGGAGATAGCGTGGGAGGATAAAAGGGAGGGAGGAGATGCAGTGGGGGAAGGAGAGGATGAAAAGAGCAAGGCTGGGAGCGGGTGGGAAGGAACAGTACCGGGCTCCGGCGTGGATCCCACCTGAGAAGGCACTGATCAGCCCGAGGAAACTGGAGGGGGGTCAAGAGGTTGTTGAGGGTCGCGGAGGGGCATTTGGGGATGTTTGTCTCTATGAATTTTAGTGTGTTGTACAGTGAGGTCAAGGCTGCAGCAGGAGGGGGGGGGAGATCTGAAATTACGGAGAGTGGCTGCTCCACAGACGTGCCACCCACCAACTCGCCTGTTGTAGAAGAGAGAGGGGGGGACACCCCACCCCTGCCCCCCCCCCAAGCCTCAAGGAATGACATAGGCACAAAGCTGCAACGAAGGATCAGTGTTGGCTAATATCATTTCTAAAAAGTCAATTTTTGGCTGCAGCATCCCAATAAAGCATTTGAAAGTCGCGTTTTCTCCCTTCTCTAGAACAAAAAGGTGGGGTTTTTTTTGTGTTTTATTTTTGTTTGGTTGGGTTTTTTTTGGGTTTTTGTGGTTTTTTTTTTGTTTTGTTTTTTGTGGGTTTTTTTTTTTCCTTTTAAATGCATATATTTATTTAATTAAAGGACTGAAAACCACCTTTTGGCCTCAGAAGCAGCTTGCTGGTTTCCCACCCTGCAGGAAGATGCAGCCCCCCCCTCCCAGCGCTGGCGGCGTGTCTGGGGGGCGGCCGCGAGAGATGAGGTCCCTGAGCTCGGGGGGCCGCGGCGATGGGCTGCGGGCTCCCGGGCAGGCTCTGCAGTACGAGGCGGCGGCGGCTGGTGTCATCCCATTACCACGGGATAGCGGCGGCGCGCTGTGTGTTTCTATTCAAGCATTTAATAAGTTATTCTGTAATTTTTGTCTCGGAAGTAATGAAGCCTGACAGCTTTGGCTTGTGCGTGATAACAATCCCACACTGGTATCTTTTGAATCCTTCATTGCCAAATTCATAAAGGAAGAATGACTTTTCCAAAACGACAGTAAACAATGCTTCATTTTATAAGACATTGTGGTTAACAGCCTGAAACAGCGAAGTAGGTTGTTTTTTTTTTGAGCTATAGCTAAACTAATTTGAGCTACATTACAAGTGCTGATCTGGAAGCTCAGCCGCTTTTTGTAATGGAGCAGGGAACCACGTATGGCCTAATTCGCATAGTTTTTATCCCGGGGTGGGGGCGTGGGGGATGTTTGCAGCGTTTTCTGTGCAGCTGGAGGTTGCAAAGTGCGGGAATGACGGTGCGACGGTGCGGTGCCACGCTGCCAATCTCGCACACGGATCAGCTGCCGGCTGGGGCAGAGGATGCGAACTGAGAGTGAGCAGGCGTTCGCGCTAATAACATGGTTTAAGCCTTTTAATGGAGTGTTGCATCATAAAGAACCCTTTGAAACACACTGTTTAAAAGAAATCTGCATACAATTAACCGAAGCCCGTGAACATCCAGGAGCTCTGGAGGGCACCGTTGCAGTGATTTCAGTGGGGGATGGACTTGAAACAATAAAAAGTCATTTGGATTCTTGCTTACTGTAGGATAAGTACAGCTTAATTTGGCTGAAGTTGAATGAGCTGCTCTGGGATTACCTTGATGTAAATGAGAGAATAATTTGTCCCCCCAAGACTGTTGCTTGTTGCTACGCATTTATTTTATTTGATGACTTTTTATGCTCATAATTTTCGAGTGTAAATAAGAGGGCAAGGGGCAGAACGGCGGTGGAGCGGACCCCGGTGATGGCCATATCTAGGCTGGAGAGGTTGGCTCCTTGTTTTAATTTCAGTGAATTGATTCCTCATTAACCTGAGTGAGCTAATGTGTGTAAATGCTTGTCTCGCTAATCTACAGACACTTGTTCCAGGACGCAGCGCAGAGCTGAACTGGGTTTCGGAGAGGCTAAACCAGCCGTTAGCTTGCGTTAGGAATCCCTTAATTTCTGCCCGCAGGGAGCAAAGCCCCACCCATGACAGCGACTTCTGAACCGCTGCTGATTTTTAACTGTGCAATACTTAATTTTATTTTTTTTTTCTTTTTAGGAAGTGAATTGACTAATAACAAACAGTAAGTCCTCTAAAAAGATATTAAAAGAAGTCTCTAGTGATTTATTGAAAATATCATAATCAAACTGGGCTTGATTACGCCTCATAGGCACACAGCTGCTTCGGGGGCTTCCCAGAGAGCTGGGGAAGCGTGCGTCCAACTGTGCTTCCCGAATCACAGTTTCACTGAAAACGTTGCAAATAAGAAAAAATAAATAAGCGACCAGGGCAGGGGAAAAAAGCAGGACAGGGTGGGACAGGAGGAGACGGGGAGGGGTCATACTAAGCTTTTAAGCCAAAACATGAACTGCCCTTTGGTTGAGGCAGCATGAGCCACTTTGGCTGGAAGCTCTTCTCTAGAGATGAGGTCTTCAGCCCCTTATGGGACTGAGCATCTCCCCCGCGATGACCTGCTGGAGGGGTGGCCGGTCCCTGCCTCTGCTCTGCCTTTCCTCCACGTGGTCTTTGAAGAACTGTGGGAGGGAGCGCCGGAGTTCCTGTGCATGCAGTGATTAATTATAAACCTGCTGCCCTTTGCTTAGACCGTGGAAATGAGAAGGGGGAATCAATAGAGAAGCGCATGGTTTCTACACTAGCATCACTGGGAAAGCTGTGAGCGTAGTTACAGCTGTGGCATACCACTTGCAGAGCGAGCTCTTCCCAGGCAAGCAAGGATAGGTTTTCATGGAAGATCAATGCCGGTCCAAAAATGACTAAGTGGCCCCTCAGCAGCTCCAGATGAAGAGTGCCTGCAGTAGGCTGTGGGGCAGAGTGGCCATGCAGCTGTATGGGCCCTGCACCTTATCTCCACCCCGGCTGGGTGCAGCTTGTAGACCCCAGCCTGACCTCACATGGTACTTTGGCGTATTCACCAAACCCATCAGCATTGCATCAGTGGTGATGACGATCAGAAGTTAAAGCAGCACTCATGGAGCCGCATCCTGGGCTGCATCAGAAGAAGTGTGGCCAGCNAGCAATGAGTAAGAGAAGAGCAGCAGCAAGGCACCACCAATTCAGCGTGACTCCCCTCCCCCCTTCTTTCACCAGGTTCACTCTCACACACACACACCAGGAGTGGGAACCTTCCTAAAAACACTCCCTCAACTGTTGAAAAGCACACCAAGGAACAGATGCCAGCCCTATCTTAAGGACGTGGACCTGTTGGAGCGTGTCCAGAGGAGGGCCACGAGGATGATCCGAGGGCTGAAGCACCTCTCCTATGAGGAGAGGCTGAAAGAGTTGGGGCTATTCAGCCTGGGGAAGAGAAGGCTCCGGGGAGATCTTATTGCAGCCTTCCAGTCCCTACAGGGGGCCTACAGGAGAGCTGGGGAAGGACTTTTTACTGGGGCATGGAGTGATAGGACCTCCTATCCCTGGAGGTGTTCAAGGCCAGGCTGGACGTGGCCTTGGGCAGCCTGGTCTGGTGGGAGGTGTCCCTGCCTATGGCAGGGGGGTTGGAACTCGATGATCTTCAAGGTCCTTTCCAACCTAAACCGTTCTATGATTCTATGAGGTGGTCTCTCTGCTGGCAAGGCTCGTGCTGCCAGAGCCTCCGCTCTGCAAATTGACAATGTAACTGCTAAAGTTTTTCTCTCTGGCACTTCTCGTGAATTCATTTTGCTTTGAAGGGCACGAGAAAGCAACAAAAGGTCAGGGGAGACAATGACATTTTTAAACTGAAAATGTAATTGCAATTTTCCTCTGAGGCTTGTAAATATGCTCTCAACTATAAATAGGCGATTTCCATCACTTTTAAAAGAATCTTAATTCATTTATCAGTGATCACAGTAAATACAGCTTCATAACTCTCTGACATACTCAACACCGTCTCCTTGAGGTGTAGTGTGTATAACTTGGCAGGAACACATCTCACCTGCCAAATGGGAGAGGGGGAAGGGAAAGGACGTTTTCAACCAAAGTTTATTTTGCCCTACAATTTAGTAACTGCTAACAAGCAGTTTAATATGAACGGATGTTTTTCACATCCCCAGAAAAGATATTCCCTTTGCAAACGCAGCATACTTTTTTTTTTTTTTTTTAAATCTATTGACACAGCAGCTATAAAGGTTGTTGGCATTCAAAGGATGCACTGGGACCATCTGAGAAGGGATGGATACCAGGCGGAGCAGTTGTGGTGATGGTGATGGAAAAGGAACTTCACGGATGAGGAAAAGTAGGAGGTGCTTCTAGAATATCCTGGGGGATGCATATGAGCTGAGGACTTTGGATTGGAGTTCAGACTGGCTGCTACTTTCTCAGCCCCGTGGTCTTGGCTCCCGGGGTCTGTTTTCTCAAGGCTTTGTTGGGGCTCCCGGGTTGCACGCAGTGTGGGGAGTGCGATGTGTTGCTGGTGCTATTCACGAGAGACCACGGAAAGATATTGTGCCTTGAGATAGGCTGAGGTTCACGAGAAATGTTTGGTTGTGTTTAATATCCTTCAGTGCTGCAATGCTATGCAAGACAAACAGAGATGCCATGGAAACTATTAGCAAAGGAAAAAAATACCCTCTGTTTTGAATTTCTGCCCTTTTGCTGTTAAATCTCCATCTAATACCTTTAAACACCTTCCCCTTTTAAAACCTGCATTTGTACTGAAAAATTGCTAATTACTTTGCTTGTGAATCTCTTTTTTGCATTAAATACAAAAGCAATTTGGTATGTGACGAGCTGGGTGCAAGGTATTTGTAAAAATATAAAAAGGTATGTTATAAAGAGTGCAGCAAAACAATACTTGATTCATAACAGCTACAACCATAGAATCATCAATTGGTTAAGAGTCTTTTAGTCTTGTAGTAGTTCACTCAAAATCTTAACGAAAAGACTGCAAAATTAATCTTAAGGAAAGATTTGATGCTATACATGAGTTGTTGAAAAAATACTGGTAAAATAGCTTAAAAAATGTTTAGTGTTAGAAGCGGGGGTAGATTGGAGGCCTTGAGCAGAAATGCACAGGTATTTTGGTATTTAGGGACAGAGCCATAGGACAACTTGCATCCCAAAGCGCAAAGTCAGTATAAGGCAATTCCATCTACGAGAAGACAGAGATGTTTTATAGCTCCTCAGATGCAAGGTGCAAGGTGCACCCAACGGAGCCTCTCCTGTGCTTGGCTCCTGCCGCTGCTCCATATTCATACGCCATCTCTTCTTTACCGAGGGCCCAGTTGAACCCCCGTTAAAAGGAAGCTGGGTGAGTCATAGCACCCTTCATTCCTTAATGCAAGAACGTTGTTCTTGTCCCGTCTGCTCCCAAATGATTTTGCTCAGCCCCCGCTCCCCGGGCATCCCGCTGGAGCTGCGGACGGACACTCGTTACGTCGGCTGCACAAACGACCTGCCTCGGGGTACTCTGCTTGAGAGGTGGGTCCGGAATGATCCCAGAAGAGGCTGACAAAACTTCTCTATTGCTTTATTGTGTGGTCTCTGCATTCACTTAAGTCACGGTGTCCTCATGTATGCTGAAAGCAACATCCTGAAGTTTGATGGCTACTTGTAAAGGACATTAAGGTCACCCAGAGGAGATGTGCTTCCAAGTGTTTCTACCTGTGCCCACACCGTGGAGGGATGCTGTCCTGAAGCTCAGGACCGAAGCTAGATATTGGCTTCTTTTCTTACAGAACTTAAAGAGAGCAGGACTTACAGGGTTTGCCCTTTTCGACGGCAGCTCCTTTGATTTTTAGCAAGATTCTCTAAACTTACTGGTTCCCGTTCATACTTTAAAAGGCAGGTAATGCAAAACTTAAGACTGTAACAACAAGTGCTGTTCCAAAGTAGTTTAAAAATCCTCTTGAGAAAAGCATCTCCCAGTTCCAGATGGCTCCCGCATTTATTGTCATTACCGTGTCATTGGCTAGAGAAGAATGAGTTTCCCCTTGTGGAATAAAACCCCACAACCTGACACCAGGACAGATGCCCGAGGCTCTGCGTCCGGTACGGCTGTTGTACATTTATATGCTGGACAAAAGGCTCTGCGGTCTCCTCTGGAGCGCGCGGACAAGAAATGATGGACATGTCCTCTGAGACCTTGTGCTGCCCGAGTAACCCGTGGTGACAGCATGCAAATGCATACGTGTGGTTATGTCATTCAGAAATATCTTAAGACAGGTAATGTCTGTTAAAAAACAAGAATCCAAACCATAACCATCCTCTTTTCAGAATCCACATGTAAAAATAATAACAATACACAAAGTTCCCTGAAGAAAGCAATAGTTCAATATCTAAAACCTAATCTCTGCCTTAATTAGTGTTGTCTCTCATAAGGGGAGGGAAAACAAACGGCGCGCAGCCTGACAAGGCACATGCCACCTCCGAGCCCGATGCAATTCAAAATGTCAAGTTATAAACCACAGGAAAGAAAATTGGACGTAATGAAACGTAAGGAGACGGCGCTCGTGACAGCGATGCTGCGGTGCAGTTCTCTGCTTTCCCCCCGACCATCCGCATCCCGCCGTGCCACGCGCCGATGGAGCTTCTGCTTCCAGCCCCGGCATCCGCACGCCGGCAGGCTCAGCCCGGTGCAGCTGGGTGAGGGGCTTGGAGAGAAACGGGCTTTATACCCAGTCGTTATTCAAAATAAAGCCGCTTTTACCCCTTCAAAGTCAAACTCTGCACTGGAGGGAGTAAGCAGGAGTGTGTGCTCGTAGCAGTTGGAGGGTGGAGGAGCCACCTTGCAAGATCTTGTGGCATGAGTAGCTCTACCCGAGGTGAGCAGTGGCACTGGGTGAGGAACATCTGCTTGGCCAAGCCTTGCTCTCAGTGTGGGGCATGGCCAGCACATCTGTGTTTTCCCCTGAGGACAGGATGCTGTCTTTTTATTTTTTCCCTGTTTTCAGTCTCCCATGTGCGCTGCAGGTGTGGGCTAGGTGGTAATTATCACTGACATTTTTTTTTTTTAGAGTAATTTTAAAAAAAAGTAAATTTTCTGAATAAACTTTATTTTATAATTATATCACTCTTTTATATGCTGCTGCTTCTATGAGGTTGTTAATCCATTTCACTTCTCAAGGCTTTGCCACATCTGCATTTACATGCTATAATTCAGTTTAGCACTGTAATGTCGCCTTTGATAATCCATTTAATAACTCTGCAAGAAATTTCTCAGTGGTTGGACATGTTGTTCCAGTGAGTACAATGTCTAAATCCCAATCGAAGGTGCTTTAGATTATGAAATGACACTAGAGAATCTGGTATTCTCACAGCTGGTATATTTGATGTAGTTTTACTGAATCTCCTCAATGTGAAAACAAAGAGAGTCCATGCATTTGCACTATTGCTTTTAGCTAATATTAATTGCTTCCACCTAAATTGTGTTATATTCTGCCTCTGTTCATGAAAGATGCTGATGAGTGGTGTGGGGGGGTGTTTTAAATGTCTTTATTTTCCAAATTCTGCACAACTGGCATATGGTACGTAGATGGACAATGAGCACTTCTCTTTCCGTATACTTTTGATTTTCTTGAGCACTTCGGATGTGGTTTCTCTCCCGTGCAGGTAGCCCACTGCAGCGATGAACACACAACATTGTCATGGAGATTTGGCATGACATTAATAACTGCCTTGCGGCTTTGCAGAAAGCTGCAAAATATCATGAGCACTGTGGAGATCTAAGAAGACTTTTTCGTCTCATTGATGATGACTTGGCTTTGAGTCAAACGGATCCAGAATTTCAGCCTAAATTGAAGGTGTCGCCACACTGGGTGTTTCAGCGAGTAGCTCTGGTGCCCTGAAGTGCTGTTGAATGCAGAGCTGAAGAGTTGAGTGTCTACAGAGAAGGTGAAAGGGAACAGCCTGGGGAGGACAATGAGTGTGCAGAGCAAATCAGTAGGAGCTACCAAAGAGTGAGAGATAAATTCATCGGCACAAAAGGGTTATGTATATGCTGTTGTTTTTCTAAAAAGCTAACTTTAAAATAGGCAAATTCACTATATTCTTTGAAAATACTGTGTCCATAAGTTGATTCATACACTTGTGCCTCACATGTCACTTCAGTTTTAGAGCCTGAGGATTAAGGTGCTGCACCTACACGGTGAATTCCAAAACTTAAATGCGTTCCAGGGTGAGCTGGACAAAGATATGTCTTAGTTTCTTGTGTTTATGGCAGTGGGTGTTGGGCATTTTAGCTAATAATTCATCCAGAGCCCAGTGATATTTTAGCTCAGTCGGTGCTGTGCTGAATGGCAGCATTAAGAAGTGCCCACTACAACTTTTTTAACAGCTTGAACCACATCTATTTTTATCCCCGCGCTGTTGATAAACTACTTGAACTCGATCCATCAGAGTTTATGAACCCATTTTTCTTCTCTTGACTTCTTGTTGAAGTTCTTTTCTTATCGCGTCTCTTTTGGATATCTACGGGACCCTGGGAGTGGCACAACTCATGCTGCGGGAAGGAATGGAGACACCTGACAAGTCCTAAACTTTCACTGCTGTAATACAGGATTTAAAATCTTTTTTTTTTTCCTTTTTTTTTTTTTTTTTAATGGATTATTATTACTGCCTACACCCTCTGAACAAAAAGTTCAAGCTGTGAATAGTGTCAGAGTTTACCAGACTGTTCTGGAAATTTGCAGAAGCTTTGGGTGCTCTTTTTTTCCCATTTCTCCTTGGACTTTGGTCTCACTACAGTCCAGCCCTACCAGCACAGGTACTGTTCGCAAAATGTTTGTATGAGAATGTTGTGCTGCTAAGATGTTCTCCGGGATGCCCTTCTGCACGTGCACCAGAAGCTGGGGAAATATCTCTGCGGTGGTGGATGGGGCAGTTCAGAGGGACTTGTAAATGAATCCATCGGACCATCTCCCTGAAACTGAGAGTTCCGAGACCTCATCATCTAAGACGAGGAAATGATCATGAGGGAGAATTGATACTGGTTGGCTGAATGGGACTGGAGATTGTCTTAACAAACTGGGAAAGTAGCTGTTGATAATTCATTTCTAGCGCGGCAAAAAAGGGTTTTAGCAGAGGGAGTAGAAAATGAATAGCAAAGTAAATTCCCCCAGAGTGGAGAAATAAGAAGAACGTTTGGTTGTTTTAAACTGTTGTAATTCCTGTGTGTGTCTATTACCCATGAACCCAAGCTACTAGGACAAGACTCCACCCTTCCTTAAAATACCCCCAGCGTCCAGAGGCTTCTGTGGAAAAGATGACCTGTTTATTTTTAATGAGAAAATTATTAGCAACTGAATTTATGTCAACAGAAATATGCTGTAGCGCTACTCCACGTTAACATTGACTTTAAAGTTTCGACGGGTCTTATTTTACCGAATCCCATTAGATCAGTGAGTGTTCTTTATTGCTTTGAGTGGGGTTTTTTTGCATTTTGTCCACCAGCTAATTAATACTTAATGCAAGTTTTGTGGAATTGTATATTTTATAGTTGGATTTAATTAAGCAGAACAGTAAAAGAAGCATTTCATTGTGGAGGCATTTTGATGAACCATGTGTCAAGTCGTTATTTTAATGTAGGAGGATTCATTTCTTCAAGAGCCTTTCCTTAGGGAAAAAAAAAACCAAACAAACACTGTAAACTTGCAGTCTTGTGAATACTGGCCAGGCAGCATCTAGCTTGCTTTACATGCCTCCCAGTGCTAATTAGGAAACCAGATTTTTGTCTATATAAACAGGATAATAGCTGTGTGTAAGCAGGTTCTCAGTGTGTGAAATACCTTTCTAGCTGGAACAGCTGTTAACTTCCGGATCCTTTTATTTTTTTTGGTATTTTTTTTTTCTTTAAAGAGAATTAGCAAAATCAAGTTTATAAACATATGGCCAACGTTTTAAGTGCTTTTGAAGCACAATTTTGCGGCTGATGTTTTCTCGCCAGTGAAGATGGGGACTGTTATTCCGATGGATGCATCTCCAGAAGAGGTTATAAGTTTGTGAAAAGCGCGTGTCAGCAACGCACATTTCTGTCTGCTCCAAATGGGAATTTTGGAGCTGTTTCCAAGGAAAGGAAAAAGGGTACTCGGTGCAAAAGGAATGCAGGGGCCCTGCACAAAGTGACGGTTCAGCAATGGAAGAAACGTTAATTAGTGACCTGTCTTAGAGTCTGAGAGAGTTTCATTTCCCATGCAAGTGCCTGCACTTAAATCATGGCTGATCTAGTGTGTGGCTGCACGCGTAAAGGTAAAATTTACCCTCCTGTCAATAGATGTTGAACTTCCGGACCCCCATTCTGTGATCACGCACCAAAATATATAATATGAAAACCTTCTATTTATGTTAGAATACAAGCTAGATTTTGAAGATTTTGGTAAAACGTGGCTCAAGACTGATAGTTCATAGAATCATAGAATGGTTTAGGTTGGAAAGGACCTTGAAGATCATCGAGTTCCAACCCCCCTGCCATAGGCAGGGACACCTCCCACCAGACCAGGCTGCCCAAGGCCATGGCCAGCCTGGCCTTGAACACCTCCAGGGATGGGGCCTCAACAACCTCTCTGGGCAACCTGGGACAGTGCCTCACCACCCTCACAGTGAAAAACTTCTTCCTCATGTTCAATCTAAACCTGCCCTCTTCCAGTTTGAAGCCATTCCCCCTCGTCCTATCACTCCATGCCCCAGTAAAAAGTCCTTCCCCAGCTCTCCTGTAGCCCCTTTAGGGACTGGAAGGCCGCAATAAGATCTCCCCGGAGCCTTCTCTTCTCCAGGCTGAACAGCCCCAACTCCTTCAGCCTCTCCTCACAGGAGAGGTGCTCCAGCCCTCAGATCATCCTCGTGGCCCTCCTCTGGACACGCTCCAGCAGGTCCATGTACTTCTGTTGGGGACTCCAGAGCTGGACGTAGTACTCCAGGTGGGGTCTCAGGAGAGTGGAGTAGAGGGGCAGAATCACCTAGTTGATTGAGTCAATAGTTGATTGACCCTTAATTGACTGAAGATTTTAGAGTGTCAGGTGCAGATTGTGTTTGACAATTTTTGATGGAACGGTCTTTTGGAAAATTGTCACTTGTCAAAGCCAAAGGGAACAGAGGGATTTGATTGATCTTTCCGCTTTCCAGGACTTACGGCTGAAATCTCCTTGCTTTCACCCTGGACTCGTATGCAGTCATGCCTGTGGCCAAACAGAGCGCTGTGCCTTTCCTGTTCTGTGCAGAGCTCCTGGTAAACAGGTGAGGCTTCCAGACAAATCTGAATTTCAGAAATCCACAACTTGGTGACAGACCTGACTCTGTATGAGGACGGAAACTCAGCAGATCAGAGGGCACCATACTTAGAAGCTCAAGGGGTGGGTTGACATCTTTTTTTAATTTTATTTTCTCATTTTTCAGGGCTGGCCATTTCCAAATAACGTATAAAAGTGAACAAATTTCTGCCCTATTTTGTTCAGCTGCTGTTTTACGACAAACGCTGCGAGAAAAAGACAGAAACATGCGATGGGATTATTTATAGAGAAGTATTCCTCTCAAAAAAAAAAAAAAGGAAAAATGCAACTTAAAGCACTTTACAATTTAGCTTAATTAAATCCAGCTTTGAAATGTCTAAACCATAAGACTGCACGAGGGGCTAATTAGCTAACAAACTTAAAAAAAAAAAAAAAAGAAGAAAAAAAAGAAGTGGGGAAAAAAAAAGTGAAAAATGACATAAAGTTGTAGTAAATAGGACCTATTCCCCACTTTGTTGTTCCCGGAGCCCTGTGGAGTGCCCAGTGATGGGGCCTGGGGGTGTCCTGGTCCCCGGGGTCCCTGTGTGAGAACAACCTGCTCTCTGCAAAATGTGTCCGCAGCCTCTGCAGGAGTGTCGCAGTACTTCTGCTGCGCAACTTTAAAACCAAACACCAGTCCAAAAATCTGAATATCTTCAATCTGGGCTTAGAATGACAAAAATAGAAATGATTCTGTAGGTTTCTTGTTTATTTATTTATTTATTTTATTTTGTTCAGGGTCTGGATGCGAATTGCAGACTATTCTCGTCAGAGGATCTCTGAATCCTGGCTGATTTGGTGATGCTGGTTTGTACCCCCTCAGCATGGACAAGCCCCCCTGTCCCAGAAGTGCAGCTATTGAGGGTAGGTTTCACTGTTTCCCGCCTGGGGGGTTTAAATTTTCAGAGTGATTACGCTGCACACACAGAGTTACAACAGCAGGAATAGCTACATCTGGCAGTATTAATTGCCGTCCCCGGAGGTATTTAAAAGATGGGTAGATATGGTGCTGAGGGACATGGTTTAGTGGTGGACTTGGCAGTGTTAGGTTGGTGGTTGGACTAGACGACCTTAAAGGTCCCTTCCAACCTAGATGATTCTATGCTTCTTCCCATAGCTTCTGCCAGGGCTGCCTCTACGGAATGGCAAAATGGGAACGTCCCTTCAGGATAGAAAGGGCGTGGAAAGAGTCAACATTACCCCATGTGTAATTAGATGCCTTCCAGCTGTGGTCTTGGAATCCAGGAGTTAGTACTAGGTTGCCTGATATCCGCACCTCCAGCAACAAATAATCCAGCAAAATGTTTAAGAAATACGGTGAGAGGTTGATAAAATGGAACCTGATAAAGGCAATAGATCTGGGAAAGACCTTAAAAAAGGAAGAGCTGGTTTTATTTCACTTGAACCAAAATGTTTTTGTTTAAGAGCTAAACTCCTTGAAGAAAGAGGCTGGTTGGGTGCTCCACCATGAGGGTTTGCTATTAAATTCCACATTTAGGAAACATTAAAAATATTGAGCTGGCCTGACGGCTCCCAGCTTCCTTACCCAAGGGATGCTCTATGGGAGGAAACCTTTACTATAGCAATAGCACTGCTCAAACCAGTGTTTGCTCATGCACAGCGTCTCCCTTTCTCTGCGTGTATCTGTGCAGTTACCCACCTTCTGTTTGTGAAAATCTTGACAACGTTACTGGTTTAATTTGGAGTTGTTCTGCTAACATTATAAACAGAAATATTATATTGAATATATATGAGCAAACAGGGTTTTTCAAAAGAATTTTTGAAAGGGGCTCAACATCGAAAGCAACTATTCTAAAATATTTTATATCATTTTGGCTTTTTGATCTAAATATTTACAGAGAAATGTTTATCTAGTTGCTTTTTCTGAACAATAACTAATTACATTGAAAGGATTACTGTTGTTATTTTTGAAGAACAGCCAAATGATGACAAAGTACAAAAATTATGAGAGTATTTCGGGTTTGTGGTCTCAAAAGAGCAAATGAAATTAACTTGAAATAACTCTTTACATTGCTGCTGCAGTCAAAAATGGGCATTATGTGCTGTTTCCACCAGAAGCTGAAGACTTTCCTATTTGGCTTGTTGCTTGATTTGCTCTCACTCTGATTAAATTTGAATGTGACTGTGCCTCTTACATGAGTAAATATTGCTCAACGGAAGACCCACAGATTCTGGTCCCTTGTTAAACGACTGAAATGTGTTGCTGAGCAGATCTCAGTAAGGTTTCTAAGCAAATAAAGTAGGGATTCAAGGTTTTTTACTGTTCAGTTTGAATTGCAGACAGTGTGTCCTTTGTTTGACAACGCTTTATACACAGGAGCCTCCTGTGTGCTTTGGGTAACAGCTCTGCAGTGGTCTTCTGTGCAAAATACTTTATGAGCTTGAACTATTAGAAATCTGAGTTCTCTTTGCTGTTGTATTTATCGCTCTTTACTAATGTGCTTTAAGGAAAGTCAGTGCAGATGATGTAAGTTAACTTGGAGTCTGCCCTTGTGTGGTTCTTACAACAGTTTTTTGGTGGAGGAGGTAAGGTTCTTGCTTGAAAGAGGTCGACTTCAGAAGCGCTGCCGGAAGGCTGCGTGACGAGCTCTAAGCATTTTTCTAGATCTCCCTTAATGTCGGTATTTACATTAAAACAATGAATCAGTTTTTCCCCAAGAAGTCTCATAGGAGGTACGACCTTGCTTCCCAGCAAGTATACGCGTAGTTTGACGCTGCATTGAATAACCCTTTCTTGAAGTATCCTGGGGCTGTTCTGTACTGTGGCTACTCATTTTAGTTCAACTTTCACAGTGACCTTTTCCAAGACAAAAATAGTCCTTTATCATTCTTTTACCCCTTGACTCTCTATTCCTTTGTCCCGGGTTTTAATGTTCAGCAGCTGCCCCTCTACCTACTAAATCTCTGAAATATTCACCTCTGTAGCACTGCCTCCAGCAAATACTGCTGGAGAAAACTAGGGCCAATGGACAGTGGTTGTAAATTTTCCCTTGGGAGTACGAATATGTCCAGTCTCAGCAGCTACCAATTTGGCTGCGTCCATCCCAGAGGAGTTTCATATAAGAAATACAAGAAAAGTTTGTCTGGAAGCTGCCTGGACTCTCCGTGTGGTTTGCTGAAACTCATTCAACTGAGTCATATTAGCAAAACTGCTTAAAAAAAATTAATTAAGAACCCCTGGGGCTTGATTCTGCTTCCACTAGCATTTTTGATTAACAGGAATAATAACTAAGATTAAGTTGATGGAGTTACAGTGGTCTAAATCAATAAGGGAAGAAAGTGACACTTTACTTAAATGAATGTAATGTTATGCCAGATTTCATTTGTTCTTTTTATGAACTACAGTTTAACCTCAGTGGGGAGTGAAAGGAGGGAATATGGGATTTTAAAGGACCCTTAAAGTGTAATACTATGAGATGGCCATTCAGAAATGAGCAGCTGCTTATAGGCAGGAGGCTTTGCCAATTTTTGTGACTTAATTTTTAGTCTTGGAGCAGATGTTTTCTCTCCCAGTAGCTCAAGCTAACCAAGCCTACCTAAAGTATTTAAGAATTGGGAAGAATCCCTTAGAGTTCATTAAAAAAAAAAAACCCTACAAACTAGTTTTAAGCCTTGGAATTAGAGCAAAATTTGAAAAATGGGACCACTAAAAAAAATTAGAATGTTATAAGTCAGAGGAGACATCCCTAAAGAGAGTTTGTAAAACCTTGTGATTGCTACCTCTGGTCTAGGGCTGAGAATAGTGCTCTGGACTTGGCTTATTGCTTAAGTGCTTTGAATTGAGAAGTCTATGGTAAGAGCGCTGGAGCTCCTCTCCTATGAAACCAGGCTGAGAGAGTTGGGGTTGTTGAGCCTGGAGAAGAGAAGGCTCCGGGGAGACCTTAGAGCCCCTTCCAGTCCCTAAAGGGGCTCCAGAAAGCTGGGGAGGGACTCTGGATTGGGGAGGGGAGTGATGGGATGAGGGGGAATGGTTTGACACTGAAAGAGGGGAGATTTAGATAAGATATTGGGAAGAAATTGTTGACTGTGAGGGCGGTGAGCCCCTGGCACAGGTTGCCCCGAGAAGCTGTGGCTGCCCCATCCCTGGAGGTGTTCAAGGCCAGGTTGGACGGGGCTCGGAGCAACCTGGGCTGGTGGGAGGTGTCTCTGCCTATGGCAGGGGGGTGGGAACTAGATGACCTTCAAGGTCCCTTCCAACTCAAACCATTCTATGGTTCTATGATCTAGAACTGGGCTACTGAATTTGGAGACTTCAGTTCTGTTTCTAGCTTTACCCTTAAGCTGCTTGACAGTTTTGGGAAAAAGTGGGACAATTTTGTCATTTACATTTCATTTTGTTATGAGTGGAGCTGTCACTGCCTTGGTGAGTGCTTGAGGTAGAACGTGAAGCGGTGGCAGGCTATTGCAGGGTTGCTGGCTGTATGCTGAGAGCTGCAGCCCACTGGGACACTGCTGCAGCCTTTGGGGACACTGAATTTGGGAAGAGAGTAGTGAGAATGTCGCAGTTCTTGCATGAGCTGAGTGAATGAAATGTGTTGTTTTTCCCCGTCTTTGTCCTCCACTTTGGGGTTGTGTTAGCATTTAGAATAAAAGCTGGGGGTTGGTGCATGTCCCCTGCTGGCTCTGAGAGCATCACATCTCCTGGGGCTGCCGTAAAAGAGGTGAGAGCACTTCATCACCTGAGTTGAATGTCTGCTTTGAACTTTAAGTCTTTCTGGATGGTAACCCCCAGCATCACCCACTGTCTTTTAGCCCCAAGGTGAGAACCAACCCTCAATGTCAATCTCAGAAATCACATCGACACAGAAGAGGTAACAAGCTGACTACCAGCAACAATATACTGCCAGAAGTATTGAAAAATGCTGCTTTTTTCCACTGGCCCATTGATTAATTTGTCAAAATACCAATGGAATAGAATGTTATCAGAAGGGACTCCTGCCAGAGGGTAAGGGATGAGGTGAAACCACCCCATTTATTTTCTGAGCTGGGAGCTGAACTTCCAGGGGAGAAAGCTCCTAAAGCAAACAGGGGCAGACGCAGATGCATGCGGTGGTGTGGATGCAGGCGAGTAGGTGTTCTTCATTTGACACACTTACTGAGTTGTGACACTCCAACCTTCTCAAGAGTGGGCTGTTTGCTGTTGCCAGAAAAGATGATTTTGTCTTCAGAAAAACTCCACAATTAAAGGTACAGAAATTCTACAAGTGCGCGGGACTCAAAACTTGTTGCAGCTGACGGTAATGTTTCTAGTGACTTCAAACGAATTTGGATGCAGACTAGAGAAATTAATTTGAGGAATGCAGTTAGGTTATTTAAGCAGCATCAGTAGGTATGGCAATATGCAACCTGATTACCTGGTGGCTTTTGATTTTACTTCACACCTTCTTGAACAAAATTTAGCTCAAAGACGTGAACAGATTTCCTTCAGCTTTTGAAGAAAGACCTTGCAAGCTTGTAAGGAGAATTATGAGAAAATGAAAGAGGCAGCGTGATGGGTGTTGAGATGGAGATGAACTGCAGGGCAGGCTCTCTCTAATTAGTTTAAGGTTTTTATGCTGCTTCCTATTTATGAACTTTCTATACAGATCTGCGGCAACATCTGAGGGTCTAGAGGACTTTATGGAGTCTCTAGCTGCCCCCCCACCCCCTTTGGATTTTTGTTTTATATTTTAGGTCAAAAGGTCACTTTTGGTGCATTTGGGACAATGGCTTAATGTTAGGAATTAGAGGGGATATTCACAAAATTAAATACCTTGCTTACAACTTTCTCAGAGAGATGCTTCCCGGTGTTTTCTTAGGACCTTAAAAGTTTGGAGTTGTAAACTCCCCTCTGGAAGATCATTCCATAGTCAGATTTACCCCGAAGGACAACGAATTTTTCATTGGTTTCTAAATTGTATTTTCTTGAGCTTAAAAACGTGTCTGGTCACCAAAGCATGCACCTCGTTAGAATGATTCATGCATAACGATGCATGTTTAGCTGGAGCTGGAATGTGCTTCACTAAATGCATCTCTTTTCTCTGCTTACCAAAAAAACAATGCAGACCTGTGCGAAATGTTCTTTCAGCCAGTAGAAGCTCTGTGGTTATGCACGTTTGTGATTAAAAACCATCATGCTAATATAATGGGTGTAAAGCCACTGGTTTTATTTGAGGATCCGGGGAGAAAAAAATCCTGTCAGAAGAATTATGGCAATACTTGTTTGTACACAATAACCCTATAAAGAAAATTTTGTAGCTAATTACACTCCCTTTTGTAAAACTTGTACATTGGAATTCTTACGTTGTACACCCTGGACTGGACTGGGGGTGGTGGTTATTTCCCGTGTTTGTCACGTTCATTGAGGCAAATTGTGCATCTTGGTGTTTTTAAATTGATCGTATTGTCTCCGCTAAGATGATACCTATAGAATAGGACCTTGTCACAGGATAATGGTCCTGCTGCCAGACACACACGGAGGCAAAGCTGGGACATTTATCAGAAATAAGCATCAAGGTGAAGCAGACACATTTGTTTCCAAAGGAGGAGGCTTTTATCCTGTCAAAACATTCTATATTCTTTTTTTTCCTCCCCCACACCCCCTTTACCTGCATCTAGACCGAAGGACTAATGGCCTAGATTCTGATGTTTTCTTTGTCTGACGGATGTTAATGGAGTTGTTGCAGGTTTTTGGTGTGTATTACCAAGAAGGAAAGGAAGATGCAATGAATTCACATTTAGATTTTCATGAGAGTAGTTATTGCTGTCTTAATTGCTGCTGATGTCAAGATGTGATAATTCTCATGAACTTGGCTAAGGAAAATGAAGAGTTGTGGTCCCACATTTCCATACCTGCATTTAATGAGGTTCAACATAACAGCAGCAGTAGGGTCGCATATCCTATGTCTGCAGTCTCTCTAAATAGCTCAAAAGAGGTCATTGGCCCTTCGTTAACTCACACCTTTCTTGTGTTAGTTATGTAGACAAGCATCTCCTGCGAGAGACATGAGAAAAATCAAAAACGTATTAATTTTTCTGAAAAATTGTCTGCGCTTACATAAGTGTAGCAGAGTAAGTCCTCTTTACACTCTTGTCATGGCTAGCTGCTAGGGGGAAATCCAACATTCCCGACCAGATGGACATGCCAAAAAGACAGAACACAACAAAATAGTCTTCAGATGGCATAGTGATGCAATTTTGAAACTTCACCTCTCGGTTCAGTAGGTCACAAATGTTGGTCAGCAGAACTTCTGAAGTTTCACCAAGTAAAAAGTGTCTGCTTGGCAGCCAAGGAGCTCTGAAGATGTCTGTTAAATTTTTCACCTGTCAAGTCAGAAGTAAAAGCTTTTTATCCATGTACCTCTTCGTGAATTCGGGTCTAGGAGTCGGGATTTCCCAAAGCCAAGCACCGATGCATTATTCATTATGCGACGTCAAATCCTTACAAACTTTCTATTTATTCAAAGCATTTTCTTCTTCATTTTTAGTATAAAGTACACTGAGAATGACTAATATTTCCCCTCAGCTCCGTGAAGTGATGGCAGTCATTCATCTGCTTGGAGAAGTTTCAACCTCCTTGGACTGTATCTGTTTTGCCCAATGAGACTTGTACGTAGATCTGTCCTAAACTCTTCCTGAATTACGTTTCCCAGTCTCATTGGTTCAGAGGTATGGACACTGCTACTTCAGCCTAAAGAGTTGGTTTTTTTTTGGTTTGCTTTTTCCCCCTCTTCAGCAACAACAAGAGCTGGGCTCCCAGAATGTGATGGGCAAGTTCCTGGCTCCATTTGCAAATGTGTATGACCGTGTCTGGCAGCAAATGATTCCTTTTGAGCGTGGGCACGCATTTCAGGTTCGATCTTCTGTCAGATACGCACGTCCTCATCGCTCAGCCCACTTCAGAAACGGATTGGGTGATATTTTCTTTTCTGTGAGGATTTCAGCTGTACTTCTGCTGAACGCTAGCTGCTCTGCATTCAGCAAACCCAGGCTGAGATTGTCAACCCCGACCAATACGTTTCGAGGGGAGAGGGTGGGTAACCTTGCGCCTGTGTGAATTTTCTGTTGATTTGTACCACCCTGTAAATCAATCTCACCCGAGGGTATCTCACACTGTCTAGAATAGCTGATAATTTTCTCGACCCTTAATAATATTTGACATTGTTACTTTTAGCAGTAAGAGTTAATGATAAAACGAGCTACCTAGCACCTAGTAGCTCTGAAAACAGGTCTCTTAGAATTTATTCTATTCCCATTTGTCTATACAGACGTGAAATAATGACTTTTGGCCATGATCTACAGATTGCCTAGTCTTACAAATCCTGTCAGAAAGATAAGCAATTCTCATTTTTTCTGCGTTGGTGTTATCATAGTAGTATTCCTCCCCGTGTGCAAAGGTCTTCTAAGCTCTAGGTGTGGCTTAGTGAATCAAATAAAATGAAACTCGTGATTACGGTGTATTGTGTTTGATTCACTCACCAGGGAGAACAGCCTATGGTAGTTACCCTGGTGTATCCTCAGCCCACGCTGCGCGTATAGGACAGGTTCCTCATCCCACAACTGCTCTCAAGAGCTAACATCTGCAGCGCAGGTACGAGCCCATCAGTATTTTACATGTAGGTTGCTTACAGCGGTTAAACCATTAACTTGGACGACCCGGCATGTCCCCAGCTCGTTCCCGTGCCCTGACAGTCCCTCTCCTAACCATGTGCTGTAGAGCAAGCAGAGAAACGTCCCGAGGCTGCATTTAATCCCTTACCGGGCCCTTATAAGCTGTTACTCTTGTTTTCCTGGAAAAAGCAGCAGATTGCAACTGGAAACAGCAAGGCTGCGCTTCTCTGAGCAAATCTGGGAAGGAGAAAGAGATTTCTAATAACCGAATATTGATTGTTCCCCTCTCAGGGCAGCGCGTGCTGCGGCGTCACAGCACACCTCCCCTACTTTGTCTTTTTTTTTTGGAATGAAATAAGCCTGCGCAAGCCAGGGAAATAGATTTTCCTTGCTCATTAATGAAATATTAATTGTATGTTTATATTTTGGTGTGGCCTAAAGTGAATATTAAAGTGCCCATAAATAAAACATTGCCAACGTTAATACGAGATGGGGTTTTCTCACATTTGTCTTAAATGAGCTCATTACAGTGGAGAAGGTAATAAATATTTGATATCATGGCATGTTAATGAGGTGCTTGCTTGTGAATTCAAAGCGTTTAGCATAGTTTTCTCTCCCCTTCAAACATGTTATATAGTGCAAATATTTTGAATTATTTAATCAGGAGGATCTTTAAGCGCTCTGGTGCTGTGTTTAAAAACTTAAACCCACAAAACCGCAGAAGTAATTAATGGTTGCAGCTTCCAAAACTGACTATAATTTCTTGAATAATATTGTTTGTTTTTAATTCAGAGTTACTGCGGAGGACTTTCCTGCCCCTGAAAGAGGAGCCAGCTCTCACTGCAGACAGTATGTCACAGTAGTGGTACGCGGCTGGTGCACGCTCAAGGCATTGCTGGGACGGTGCCTGTACAATTTTATGTTGTTTTACTGGAATTTTAGCCCACTGGGTTGGGTCTTCAGGGCTGTTTTAACACGCATACAAACAGTATGTGTGCGTGTTACGTTCCACTTGCTCGTACTTACTTGCTTAATTTCCACCCATCACTCGCTGATCACCCCCATGTCCTCGTGGAAACGTTGCAGATGTTGTGCCTTTGGAGAACAGGAGAAGTGGAGATGGGGAAGTCCAACCTGGTGGAGTTTGATTTCTCTCCTTGGCAATTCTCATTCCTCTCTCTGGCTGGCTTGGTATGAAAAATATATACTGTTACAAGCTGTGATGGATTGGGTCTGTCTAGGTTGTTATAAAGAGGTAATAGCCTACTACAAGCAGCAAACCCAAATATTTTGCTTTACATAAGCTTGATGGGGCTTTTTTCCAGCCACTGCATTAATGACACACTCTTTTTTTACAGCTTATGTCTCTGACAGTGAACTTAAAAGTGTTTCTGGTTTTTGCACTTCCATGAAAACTTTTCCAAGAAATACGGAGGTGAGAGCAGCACTGGAGGGTGTTGATGGCGATACCGTACGCACCGCTGGGAAAGTCAAGGGCTTGGCAAGAAGCAGTTTCCTTTGCAAGCAGTTTGTGGTTTCTTGTTGGGTATTAAGAGTGGAAGAGCGATTGTAGGCACTGCAGCGATGGATTAAAAGCTGAAGCTGTATTTTTCTTCTGTGCATATCTAAATAAAAACAGTCTCAGAAAAGATACGCTCAAAAACTCTGGAGACTCAAGAAAACAGAGCCAATGCAAATGCCTGTTTCAGTTTGTTGGCTTTAGCAGGAAGCTTACAGACAGAAGTCTCAAGTTGTCATAAAATCCCAATATTTGCAGTCTTTAGGCAAAGCAGAGCTTTGGGATCAGTAAACGAAATCCGTTGTTTCAAGTTCGAGTGGGGATGGAGGTCCTCCCGGGACAGGCTCAGCGAAAGAAGCTTTCTTTGAGAGAACTCCTCAATTGCACGTGCCATTTGCCATCGCCCAGTTGGGCACGTGCTGCCCGCGGGTGCATCCCTCCTGCCGCGGATGGGGGCTGCGTCCTGGGAGCGAACGCGGGGCAGGAGAGGGGCCGCGGGCTGCGCCTGAGCCGGTGTCTCAACCCGAGCGCCCCTGTTCAGATATCCTAGCCTCATCTTTGCTGACCCATCCCAGACGCCTGAGATACCATCCTCGCGCCTTCTTGGGCTTAAAAGGCAGCTCTCCGCTTATCTGTTCACTGCGGAATGAATTCCCAAGAAAGAAGCGGGCAAGTCTGATTTTAAAAAAAAACAAAAAAACAAACCAAAAAAACCCCAAAAAACCCCCCAGAACAGATAACTAAGTGATAGAAAAACTGTGAGTAGAAATACTTCTCACATCTTCTAGCCTTTCCAGATTATAACTTCATCAGTAATTTGTGCAGCTCCAGGCTTTGAGGAAGGTGAAAGCTCATAAGGTTTTTAGAAATCTGCCTTTCTTTGATGTTTTTGCTTTTAAATTCCTTTTCATAACTTGACCATTAGCAGAGGTACACGTTGTTTTTAAGGCAGCAAGTTCTACAGTTTTAGATGACAAGAGCCTTTTAGAACAAGCTGGCATGGGTGCTAATAGGGACATTTTTTTGGAGTGCCTGATTCTGCAGCGTTTGGGAACTTTTCTACCTTTGGCTGACATAAAGGGAATTGCCAGATCAGGCTCAGCATGCAGAAACTGATTTTCTTTTAAAAAGTGCTCTGTGGTATAACCACATCAAGGTTTGTCTGCTTTCAAAATAAAAGGGATTTTTCTCAAATGCTGTTCCAAAACTGCTTAGAATATGTATTATGTGTTCATTGTTTTTCTCCTGCAGGCCTCTGTTTCCTTTGCAAAGGAAGATGACCCATATTATTCAAGGTACGTGTAAGATGTTTTCCACAAAGTATCGCAGCGCCTAACTGTTTCAGTAGCCTAATCTCAGTTTCAAACCTCAGTTTTCCACATTCAGAAAATGGCTGCTGAAGCACTTTGTGCAATCCAGGCTTCGCCTTTTAAATTCCATGAAAGTTAAAATGCAAAATTTAATTTCATTGGATACTAAATTTGAAGCCATTTAAATTAAAAACACTTGACTAGCACTAAGAGCGCAACCAACTTTAGAAATTGAGATGCTGGCTTTGGTGTTGGGCGTTGCAATTTCTATACAGAAGTGCCCCGGTGTGGATGAAAATTTGGGCATGAGTCTGCCTGGGAGAAGTGCAGAGCAGCTGACGATAGAGGATTTGGGCACTCCTGACCTTTTCTTTGCAATGCTTATAGTCTTGGTAGGTAGCAAGGTCAGCAAGCTGTTCATTAGGTCTTCGTTAGCTAGCGCACGTGCAGTGGTGGTGAACGGTGAGAGACCAGAGGTGTAGAAGCTGCACACAGAGGCACGTCCCATGGGGACTTTGCTTCCAGAGCATTAAGGTGCTGTGTGCCCCTGGTCTGGGAGACGTGCACGGTTCATCCCAAGAAAGCAAAGCATTTACTTGCTAAAAATTAGAATTAATCATAGAATTGTAGAATGGTTTAGGTTGGAAAGGACCTTGAAGATCATCGAGTTCCAACCCCCCTGCCATGGGCAGGGACAATTAAGCATATTAGGCTTAGTCTGGAATGTTTATCAGTACAATAACAAAAAAAAACACCACCAAAACCCAACAAAAACCCAAATGATATTCGAGTGATGAATGGTTTTAATTAGAAGTAGGTAGCAAACACTTTTAAAAAGATATAATTTCAAGCAGTTTCTATAGTTTAGTGCTCCTGGAAGGCAAATAGTATTTATTCTTGAAGCAAGAATTGGAAAACTAATTGGGCTTAGCATTAATTTAGCGATGATACAATTTAGCTATAATTAAATTGCAGAAAAAAGTTCTGGGTAACAAAATTTAGTTAATTTAGGTACAAACCTGTTTTTGTTCCTCCAGAATTAATTTGCTCTTCAAATTGTAAAGCATCAGCATCCCTAAGTAGACAAAAGTGCGGTCAACAGTCCATAACTTCCACAACATTATTTAAGTAGTTTGTGAGTGAAAAACTGGTGGGCTAATACTTAAACTAAGGCCACTTGACATAAATGCTACCTAATTGTGTCTTGATTCCTGGATCATTGACTTCCCTTTAGTTGAGCGGGCCTGATTCTGACAAAAATCGACTCATGCGTGCTTTGGATGTGCTCCTTACATGATTGAGAGAATCTGGGTTGTCATCTGTGATGCTAGATTTTCATAAATCTTATTTTTTGGTTTCCAAGTCCATGAAGATTGCTGATATGTTTGGAAACGCTAAAGCCAGGTGCAAAATAATTTTTTCATAATATCTTTGAAAATAAAATTTTAAAGCTCAGCTAGAGTATTAGCATTCACATTCCTTCCTTTATTGGGGTTAGAAGGATGCACACCCATACCGAGAGTCTTCATTCAGTAATGCGGAATTACATTTATTAAGTTTTAAAATTTATCTTCAGGAGCAGCAAATGATTCTCTGCATGCATCTGGATAATTTGACTATATCAATATTGATCCATGCTTATGCAGTTGTTGTTAATCCCTCTGGGAAATGGATTCTTTCAGTAATATTAGTTGAGCAGATGTTGGTTGTTGATTTTGCAGTTTTATTCTTGGTACTTTCATTTTTCTCAGAAGAAGGAGAAACTTCCTTAATCCCATGCAGAGATAGAAATATAAATGACAGCTAAAAATACGCAGAATTTTCTGTCCTTCTGCAGCTCTCAGAATACACACTGCGTTGAGGAGGGAGGATAAGCATGACTGCATGTATCTCTTTGAAGTACTTTATCAGCGTTCTTAAAAAATATCAAAGAGGAGACTTATGCCATGTAAAAATAGTTATGATTACATCCTCTTTGGCTGGATCTGGTACAGTTCTCGTGGGGTACATCTGTGAGATGACTACCTTGAATATTCGGGGGAAAAAGGATGGTTTTCAGGGCCAAGATCGTCTCCTGCGTTTCTGAGGCCATTTTGAATTTCCATGACCATTTTTAATTTTTTTTATAATATTTTTTCAAGGGTGATGGATTTATCCTTAGCTGGTAGACTTTATCACAATTTTAAAACCTAGTTTTAGCAATTTAAATTCTACAGGTTTTCGTCTAACAAAGCTTTTGCAATCCATTTTGCATCGGTTGTAAATGCCTGGAGTTTCAGATTTCTGAAGCAATAAAACACGTTGTGCCAACTTTCTGTTTAATGAAATATTCAGTGCTGCTCTCCCTTCTCTGGCTTATTCAGTGTTATCTCCCTGGGTGAATTTGCTTCTTCTGGATGGGATTTTGGTGGACTTGATCCCATCCTGTGTCCCTGCTGCGTTCAGGAGAAGCTTTTCCTCAGCCGTGTTGACAGCAAGCAGGGAACCTACGTGGATGAAACGCTACTTGAACCAAATCCAGACGGGATGTGGGGGCTGATCTGTCCTGGGGACTAAGGGATGATGCTGAGCCCTCAGAGCAGGATCACATCCCGCTTACGTATCCGTTACCATGCACCACAAACACATCGCTGTGTTTCTCCACATGGGTAATTTCAGCAGAGTCATGCAAGTCGCCAACGCGGACAAGAGTTTCACAGGGCATATTTACAACTAGAAAAAGGTAATGCTGGGCAGAAAATATATTTTCTGTCTGAAAATGGTACTAAGAGTAGCGGCTGATCGCCTGAGCCCACCACAGCTCTACAGTTGAACAAGGAGAGGACCTCCTCCACAGCTCCTTGGGAGGAGCTGCCATGAGCTCCTTGCTGTGAGTTGTCCCACTAGGGTACCACTCTGGTCCATCCATAAGGGTCTTTGTATTTCCATGGGACCCTCTTTTGTAGCAATCAAACAAGGAGTCGGCAATTGTATAATTTTATGAAATTGCTGCCAGTACTGCTATGGTTTCTAATCAGTCCTTTGGAATACATTCAAAAACACTGGACCGCTTCAATATTTGCTCTTGTTATTCAGTTCTTGTGGCTATTAAGCACTGCTGCTGTTGTGCAGGGTTCAATACACTTTCCTCTTCTTCTCAATGTATATTTTAACATTTGTTTTCCCTTGGAACAACAAAGACCGTCACACAAACAAAATCAGTAAACAGGCAGGGTTTTTGATGTAGAAGCCGGTGAAAGGGAAAGACCCTCCAAACTCCGAGAAGTTAAAAGGCCTTTAAAAGAAGCAACCCTGAGGGCTGTGCAAGGGTTGCGGTTGTGCAACAAGTCCCGCGGGGCAGCGGGATGGGGTGGCCAGGGCTGTGTCTCTCTTCTTCGTACCGGCGTGACTGGATTAAGTGCTGCGTCCTTTGGCATTATGCATGATTTACGTTAGTTTGAATTAGGGAAGAATCGGGTCCCACATCATCTGGACAGGCTAACGGTTACTCGATTATTGACAAAAAGGAATTTGTGCAATTGTATTTGCAGATCCCTCCTGGCCATCTTCAAATGACTTCAGAGTTAGTGCGGAAATGTGTTTTTAAGAACTTCTGTAAAGAAATCCTCTTCAGCGCCTGTTTTCATCGCTGGGTTATCTCATATTTTTAATTTGCTGTTCTTTATATTTCATTTCCAATTCTCCATCCTTCAAAAATCTTTATAAATGGCTACATAACAAGTGCGAATTTCTCTCCTGTTCAATGAAAAGTACCAATCAGGCTGTGATGACTGTGACATCTCGTACTAAGAGAGAACAAAGGAACCACTCAACTCTAAATAATCAAAGTCTGGCTTGTCAGAGTTGGGGTATGTGGCCTATTAAGCTTTATTGAGGGCATGTTGCAAAACCAGTGGTGCTTAAATAAGTGTACAGGCCCTTATGTGATTAGTTATGCATATGCACAGTGATCTTGTTAAAATCAAATTTTATTCAAAGAAAGCAGAACTATCTCCAATAAAACTGTAATACGGCATAAAATCAAGTAGTGCTTCTTCGCTAGTTGAAAATGTCTTATTTCCACTCCTGTGTTTTGTTTCTGGAACTGTTTAGCTGGCAGAAGAGGAGGCTCAGGGGGATCTTATCCATGTGTATAAATACCTGATGGGAGGGAGGACAGAGGATGGAGCCAGGCTCTTCTCAGTGGTGCCCAGTGAAGAGACCAGAGGCAACAGGCACAAACAGAAATACGGGAAATTCAGTTTAAACATAGGAAAATGCTGTTGTATGGTGAGGGTGGTCCAACACAGGCTGCTCGGTGAGGTTGTGCAATCTCTGTCCTTGGAGACAGCCAAAGCCCAACTGGGTATGGCCTTGGGCAACCTGCTCCGGTTGCCCCAGATCCATCGGGGCTGGGCTGGATGGTCTCCGGAGGTGCCTCCAACCTCAGCCCCTCTGTGACTCTGCAACGTGCTGTGCGGTGTAATTACTGTGCTGAGAGTGTCCCCTGAAATGTTTCACTGAGTTAAGTTATGCAGTTGTGAATGGTACAATGAACTGGTTGAAGGTGGTGGTGGGGACATTTATAAATATGCCACCCCAGGGGAGGACAGATGTTCTCAGCTGAGTTATACCTGAACAGTCAGTGAGGTGAAGATAGCGTAAGGGAAATGGAATTGGAGAAATATACTACTACTGTCTTCTGCTGGCTAGATAGTAACAGGAGGTCATAGTGGAGTGCCAGTTATGGGTAGTAGTTAGTAGAAAACCTGCTTCTTTTTCTTCTGAACTGTGTTGAGCTTTTATAGCGCGGCTTGTGCCTGTGAACCACCTGTCACCCCAACCTTCTCCTCTTTCTTCAGCCAAAGAACCTCAGCACTCATGGAGATACCTGGGAAGCAGCTATTTCTGAGATAAATATCAACAGTTTTCTCCTGCCCTTTGAACTGCGCTGGTCCAATTAATCACCTGAACACAATCTGTAGTGCAGCCACCTCTGCTGCTCCGAGGAGTAAATGTCCCGAGCCTGCAGGCAGAGCTGCTCTCGGGGGTGGCTTTGCCTCCCACCC
The DNA here is from genome assembly GCA_008711295.1 of Anarhynchus alexandrinus. Classification (NCBI taxonomy): domain Eukaryota; kingdom Metazoa; phylum Chordata; class Aves; order Charadriiformes; family Charadriidae; genus Anarhynchus; species Anarhynchus alexandrinus. The sequence continues at coordinate 63,032 of VUYV01000784.1, read as the reverse complement.
TGCTGCTGGGGTCCACTCTGCTGCACCGGTGTGTAGACATGGCTGAAAGCAGTGGGAGCATCGTATTCGGGTGCACACCCTTCCTCATGTCCTGTTTTTGATGTCGCGTTTTCTGGAAAGGACGTTGGTTTAGCACTTTCTCTGTCGCTTAGTTTTTCTCTGTTCAAAGCAATCAAGTTTCCTAGTGGGAATGTCAAGACAGCAATTTATCCAGAGACAGATGCTTCTTTTATTCTCATTGCTTTAGTCGGGGACTTTCCTGCAATCGTTAAAAGTTTGGTGCTAGCAGTGTGCTGTGAGGATTCCCCGCTCCCGTCAAAATCAGCAGAGCTTTTCTTTTCATATAATTTGAATAAAAATAGAAAACTTTTTTTTTCCTTTATAGCAAAACAGCAAACAATATTTCACCTCTGATAAACTTGGAAAGCACAAGGACGCTGTTAAACTCTTTTCTATGGTGTCTCCTCTGCATTTTGTGTTTCTCCATCAGCCACTCGCTGTCTGTTCCTTTACACAGCACGATCATGCTCCAAAACTGTTTAGTTTGTGCTTGGCATGGCTCTCGGCTTCCTGGCACCCCAGCTGAATGTTCCCTGGGTTTCCAGGCTTGGTTCTTGCATGGGGTCGAGCTGAATTGCCAACCTCAAGCTCTGCCTTGACGTAGAGGAGTAGATGCGCACCAGAGCTGGGTGGTCAGCAGTCACCAGGAATGGTCCTCACCCCTGAGCGGGGATGTCGGCACGTGGCCCTGCTCGCCTTAGGCTGGCAGATGCTGCCATGGGCACAGGCAACCTGCGGTGGCTACGTAGGCGGCTGCTGCCATTTTTCAATGAATAAGCTGTAATTCTCAGGAACTCTCTCTCCAGCAAACCCTCATGTTATTTATCTCCATCTGCTGTGCTGTTTTTTTGTCTTCTCAATTGGCGTCTTCATTTGAGTCTTTGTTTGACATCCTGGCTCCTGATGTTTATCTGTCAGCCTAAATGGCAAATACCAGCCTCTGACTTACGACTCCTTCTGCTGATATTTGTAGTAGATCTCGGGTCTCTTTTCTGACTTTCAAAGCTCTCCTCTACTCCTCCCAAGTGACCTGTGTGTTGTGACTCCTACATTGTCATTTACTGCACTGTCATCATTACTAAATTTTTATTCCATTTCATTTATTTATTCCATTTATTATTTCATTTATTTATTCCATTTCATTTATTCTATTTTTATTTATTTAAACTAGATATTTTCCATACAAAATGAGTTTTAGTGGTTATTTCACCAAATGGGGTTTGCACTCATGCTTTCCTTATTGATGAATCCTTGTGCATCCCCTCTTGCCTTCTGCAAAGGGGACTCCAGTGCTGTGTGGTTGAGACGTCATCTGCTGGATTTCTGCCTGGTCAAAACCGAAAGAGCCATCACCTTAAATGTGACCAAGACCTTCAATACAGCAATTTATTGTAAATTATTGCTGAATTTCCTTAGAATGATCACCAGTAACTGCTGAAGAATTATTCCATAGTAACTAAGAGGCTGAGCTCAAACATTTTGTAGAGTGTGAAATCTGAAAACTTTGAATGGGTCATTTTTACAGTTGATTACAGGGCTTTTACTCTTCCAGCCTTCATAGATTCATCTTTGAATGGTTTGATTTATGTAAAGCACTGATGCTGTGGTTCTGAAAAGACACTTGCAGAACTTGCGTGGTAGAGGCAGTGTGTTAAAGATTGAGGCTCATAGCTTTCAACAATGTTAACCCGATAAAAAATAATTCAATAAAAATAAATCTGAGTACGTATTCAAGTCTTCTATTCCCGAAACTTGCTCGGATTTGCCTTAAATTAAGCATAAATTCCTTAGTCTTAGCCCTGTGATGTATAAATGTATTAAAATATGATCCCTTCCTCTGTCCATATGGATAGATTTCCTAATGTTATTCCAAAGGCCGTGGGGGATGGTTATATGGAGCTGTCAGACAGAAGGAGTGTTTTCCAGGAGTGCTGGCCCTTAGCGTGAGCCAGGGCAGGAGGAGGAGTGCTGTTATGTTGCTGTAGTTGCCAAGAGAAAAGGAGACTAAACAGCGATGTGTGAAATGGCTCTGATCTCAATCCTACCGAATTGGGTGGAAATCTGTCGGGAACATCACTGAAAGTAATATTTAGGTTTCCAGCTCCTGATATTATAAGACGAGGGTAAACATACACTGATGGCGCTTAGTGGCTGAAGAAGCTTGAGCAGGACTTAGGCTGAACTGGCCAGTTTACAGTTTTAACGGATCACGTGAAATGCTTTTCCTTTCCTTTGACAGATGCTCAGGAAAAGTGTTTCCAAGAGCGGTCTTGACTCGCTTTTTTGTGAACCTGTGCCAGCCTGCATAACACCGCAAACGTTTTAGGCTGGATTTAGAGTGCCAGAGCGAACGCAGAGGAGGGTCCGGAGAGACTCGCAAATATCTAATTTATTTTGCATATCAAAATATTAATTTGGAAATGGAAATACAAATGTTGGCATCTAAGCTTTAAAGGATGGGATATTAACTATAAGGTTTCCACAGAGGTTACATTTCTGACATTTTATTGCACTGTACTATTTATGTTTTTTTTTTTAATTTTATTTATTTTTATTTTTGAGTGATGATGTGTCTGCATCCAAAATCAGAAGGTGTACTGTCAACTTAAAAGGGGGACAGGGAAAATGCTTCCTTTCGGGAAGCCCAATTAGGTGGATAAATGACACAGATGACTCCACTAATTTATGTTCTCTGTGATTGCTGTGATGAAACACAACACACATGCTGTTCCCTCTGTTCCTTAGAGCTTTGGGTAGTTTACTGTTTGTGGCTGTAAAAACACAATAGGGAATACCTTAACATATGCTGGAGCTAAACCGGATGAGAAATGGCAGCAGCTAATCTGTGAAACATAAAATGCATCTTCTTGAAGTGTTTGTCTAGAAAAAAAGCCATTCTGACTTCGTGATTTTCGAAGCCTGTTGGAATACACTTCATCAGAGGCGCTGCCTCTTAAATACATAAATTACCATGAAAATAACTTCTTGCTTCATTAGAACAGCTTCCCACTTGATGGGTTCATCTGTTAGGGCAGGACCAGATAGCAGTCAGACTGCTACTCCACTGACCACAGGGTTCCTCCTTTATTTAACATTTCTCTCAGTATTCAAGGAGAAAAAAAAAAAAAAGGGAAATAGTTCGGCAGCTCTTACAGCTCTCCTCTAATAAAATGTCATCTTGCAAAAGATTCAAGTGTCCACTTACCTTCTGTTACCCCTCAGGAAGCCCCGCATAAGGATGCACGGGATGGGCTGGACACCTGGAGCGGGTTCCTGTTGAGATGAGCAGACAAACGGACAGCCCAGACCCAGACGCCCGCGTGAACCCGCCGAGCCCTGGGGAGGTGCTCCTCGGGAAGGCTTTGGCTGAATCACTCTGGTCAAAGTGCTATTGAAAATAGAATTTCCAACACAGTATCCACAATGTGATGGCTTGCACGCTAAGCTTGTGGAGCTGTATTAAAAGCCTAAAATGTTGTGGTAAGAGGAGGCAGAATCTGGAAATTGTGATAAATATTTGATTAGTTTGCGATGTTGGTCAGGCAAGAGCTGGAAGCTTAGCTGAAATGACTGAAATAGCCTTTCCTTCCACCAGAAGGAACATAACTGTTGGAAATCTCACAATTAGTCTGATTCATAAAGAATTTCAAGACTGATTTTTTTTGTTTTAGAGGTCCAAGACATCGGGGTAAGCTTTAGATTCATTTTGAAATGGTTATCTGAATTAACTGTTTGAAGTTTATCCACTTTCATGGCTATGCTGTTTTGTTTGCATTTAAGCACAGTGGATTTAATGATTAGAAATCTTTTTAAAAATGGTCCCAAGTGTGTTTTTTAGGGATTCATTAACTTAAGTTCTTTTGCTCTTGAGATACAATAGCCTTATGTTTATGTTTTACTTACTGGTATGACATACTAGGAGCACTAGAGCTAAATTATATACGTCATTTTGCTTATTTGACATTGACTCAATTGCTTATATCAGCCAGCATATGATGCTTATATCAGCCAGCATATGATGCCTATAGGTCATTCATCCTCATTGGGATTCTGAAGTTACTGAGCAATTTCTTATTCTTTCAGAGGTTATTCATTTTAATGATATTTTTGCCTGTATTACAACCCTACGACGGCAGTTTTCTCCAAAGGTCTATGTAGGTATTAAAACTAATAGACTGTTTCTAGCATTTGACTAGTATAATATTTATGGAACCGTCTGTTCCACTAAAGTTTATAGTTTGGTGTATGCAAAGTTTCTTGCATCGATAGAATCCTTCCATTGTCTAAATGCAGCTGAAACTAAAGGGACAATATTATGAATATATTTTGACAGTGGTAGCACTCTGAAACAGTTGTCTCTCTGAACAAGTGCCCTCAAAATTTAGATTACATTACTATTTCTGTAAAAATGACACTGAAACGGTGATGACAAGCAGCCATTTACAGCCGTACCTATTGCTTAGAGTCGCAGAGCTGCAGGAGGTGCGCACAGCTACCTGGAACAGAGCTGGAGATGCATTTTCTAAAGACTGCAGCATTTTATTAGAAACGAGTGATAAAGCAGCAATATCACCAACCATCAGGCAGGGCTGGGTTTTTTTGGTGAGGATAACGCTGCCTGTACTTGTATAAAAGCCACCTAGCATGGCATTGTCCCTCCTTGGTCCTCAACATCGCAATGCTTCAGCCACCACCTGAGAGCAGATGGGTTACACGGCTCCCTCTAACTCAGAAGGTTTCTTCAGTCCTCCAAAACTTAATGCCAGCCTGATATCCTATTAACGAGAAAAGTTCATTTATCGGACAGTCGATGGTGCTAGGAGCAAGGAGTATCGTGTATGAGGCTGGTGCGACTCCCGAGATAGAAGTGGGGGCTGATGGCGAGCTGCATCGATACCAAACTCACGGAGAGCAAACATCTCCAGCAGGGATGAGAGGTGAGCGCAAACCTCGTCAGCAGCAAAAGGCTCTTGTATGTGGCAAAATTGCCGTTGTGGCAAAGTTCTCTTCTGCTTGAAGGGCTGGGTGAGGACTGATTTTTGTTTTTTTTTCCCAGGTGTTTACTCTGGAAACCCTTTCTAGCCTGCAAATGAGAAGAGTTTCCCTTATGAAACGGCGAGGTATGGGGCAGTCATTTGAATTTTACTAAAGGACAAAATGGATGGATTTTGACTTTGAAGCTATAGGGGGAAATGCAAAAGAACACTTGTCAGACACCTGTAGTTCAAAACCACTTGCGTGTACTGGCTCTCCGCGCTGTTGCTGCATAAGTCGTCCTCATTTGCAATTCATCAGTCCCCCTTACCTCATGTATAAGCAGTTACCTTCCATTTAGACGCCACGGGGGTGTTATCACTGAAAGGGTGAAGTCAGCTAAGAGAATCACTTGAGTTAATGCAGAAATGAGGGCAATATATTAATGTAACAACAGGACATCTAGCTTTTTATATTAAAAGCCAGGAGCCTAAAATTAAAGGCATAAAGGATACTTTATAAAGGAGCAACTGCACCTTTCTGAAAGACTTGCATCTGCGTAGGGTATGGCACCCTGATTACAGAGCGGTCGGCGCTTTCTAAATGAACGTTGAAGCCATGAAGATTATAGGGCTTTGGGGTTGGTTTTTTTTTGCTGTTAATGCATGCCGAGAGTAGGTTTCTTTCACTTGTGACAGAGCTGTTTTGGAAAGAAATGCCACTTACGAACAGTGCAACAAAAAGCCCGAGCGTCAGTAAGGCGACACAGGCGTGTGCCAGACTGGTGGGCTGCCTCCTCATCCTTTCGGCTCGGGTTTGTGGGTTGGCTGTGATGCTGTCTCCCTAGCCATGCTGCTCTAGAAGCACGCTCAAGGGCAAGGATGAAGTTTACCATCGGTAGTCTCTAACTTTTCTCTGGAGAAGGGGAAAGACTACGAGAAATAGCAATAGGCATGTCAGCAGCTCAGAATATCATGGGCAATAAGAAAACGCAATTCTCACCGCAGCGAGAACCTCCGAGTGGTACGGTTGAGGAAGAGTGGCTGTGAGAGCAGGACACCACAAGGAGATGTCGCCCAGGTGTCCACCCCGCTGCCTGTCCTGCCCACGCACCACGCGCTCGTGCTGCCCGGCCAGCAGCTGGGGGCTTTCCCCAGACGCGATGGGCTTATGGCCCTGGCCGTGGGGCAGAGCCCCTGCGAGGGGCTGCTTTCATCAGCTGCGGCTCTGCTNGGCCAGCAGCTGGGGGCTTTCCCCAGACGCAATGGGCTTATGGCCCTGGCCGTGGGGCTGCTTTCATCAGCTACAGCTCTGCTTGGGCTGAAACCCAAAGGACTTAGACCAAAGCATTACGTAGTTTTTGAATGTGTAATAGTTTGGGTCCTGGGTCTTTATGCTTGGCATTTTTGAGGCCCCATCCCTGGAGGTGTTCAAGGCCAGGCTGGACATGGCCTTGGGCAACCTGGTCTGGTGGGAGGTGTCCCTGCCTATGGCAGGGGGGTTGAAACTCGATGATCTTCAAGGTCCCTTCCAACCTAAACCATTCTATGATTCTATGATTTTGTGCTCGTGGGAGTCTTCAAGGTACCAGGGCATTAAGAGAGATTTGGGTTGAAACTTGTCAAGGGGAAATAATATCTGTAATTGCTCAGCTTCCTGATTAAAAAAACCCACAACAGTGTCTAAGTAAGAGCAATGTTTTCTCAAGCATGATTAGTAATACTTTAATTCTACACAGCAACAAAAAAAAAATAATTCATTTTATTGCTCTCTGTTTTATGGATCATGAATTTAACTGAACTGAATAGTCAAAGTACAGGTGAATAATACCGCTTCAGTGAGCTGTTGACCATATTTCCTTCTGCATTTCCCCACCTATTTCTTTTTTGTTCTGCTTACTCAGTTTTTCACATATCTAACTTCAAAGACCTCCGTACTGCCAAAGAACAGTAAAACAACCAACTGCTCTATTTACCGTACTGCTCTGAACAACATTTTATGCACCTTCTCTCGTAGGCTTTTCTCTTCTGAACTTATTTCAGGAAAAATGAGAAGAATATACATTTTTAGGACCCAACAAAATGCGACTGCTGGTAGCTGCGCCAAGCAGTGTTTTCTCTCAACTGAAGACAAACATTAATACCAAGTATTTTGAACTATGTATCTGAAATATCCATTGGGTTGGGTATTGTACAGATCACATTAAGAGATTGTTCATGCTCCAGTAAAAGTTCCAATTTCGATAATATGAGAGAAATGAGAGCTGACATGCACAGAGGGTCCAAGAACTTGTCTAACTTACACTACTGATCAGGGCTGAGCTGGAAATACAAACTGTTTCTCCAGATTCCTCTTTTGCAATAGTAAATGGTCTTTAGTCATTCGTCGTAAGGGAATTGACCAGTCCTCAGTATTTTCGTGGAGTTGTTATCAGTATCAGGTCATTGTTTTGTAGATCTAACATTCATCTTAGCCTCTCACATTAGTGCAAATATAGAGCTACAGCTCTGAGTCAAATAATTACAAGTATATTAGTTTGTATTTTCTACAGTCTAAGATATTTTCTACTCTGACAGATTTTAATCCAAATTGCCACACCGTCGACGAGAGGGAAAACTTCTGTACTGAACTTTAAAATGCTCTAAGATGGGGCTGACACAGATAACATTGGGGCTACAGGTAAGAATCTCACTGCCAGGTGGGAACCCACTTTTTCAGTAAGACAAGGAAGCCACCGGGTGCTGCTGGTCACCTTCCTGCACCTCTCCTCAAGGGGAGAAGGGTCATTTGTACCCGGGGGAGACGCTTGTTCGTATGCGAGGCCGTTGTCAAATTGCCAAAAAGGGAATACAGTGGTTATAGTGGTCTTGTTGGAAATGAGAGCTGGGTTTGGTGAAGAGAGCAGCCTTGATTTACGTGTAGAAAATGGGTGTGGAAAGTCATTCAATTCATCTTGCTGCATCAGCACCATTGCATCAAAAAGTTCTCAACAGATGTTTGCGCTACCTATTATAGAGTTTTCCACTGATGGAGAGTCCATAGCCTCCATGGGCGATCTGTTCCTGTGCCTAACTATCCTTACCGTTAGGAAATTTCTCTTAGTGTCTAACCTAATTCCCTCTGGCTGTGATTTCAGCTCATCACTTGTAGTTTTCTCCCCAGGGAGCATGGAGAAGAGTTTATTCCCGACCGTTTTAGTTACCTTTAATACACCGGCAGAATGCTATCATCCCTCTCCTTAGGCACCTGCAAACCAGACATCCCCAGTTTTCTCAATCTTCCTTTGTTGGCCGTGTTTTCTAGATTTCAATTTATTATTTTTTTTTCCTCTCTTGTGGCTTCTCTTTGCTTGAGCCACATCTTGGTCCCTGGCCCACGAATGGGAGTTTCAATCCAGCCCACCAGTTAAGGCAAACCCTTAGCATTTTGCTGAGGTTGAGGGGAAGAATCTTCCTTAGGAATGATAAGCCTAAGGTTTTTACATAACCTATTATCTATTTAAGTTCTCCTATGTTTTTCTCCAGTAATTACCTTTCTCTAGCTGTTACTTCAATAAAAGGCTCATAGATCCCATATGGAATAGGAAGGCACACAAATTACTCATGCTTTGAAAGGAAAGTAACTAATTCCACAGCTAATGATACATGCTGAGTTCCTCCAATTCGTACAGTTAATTCAAATATGAGTAAAAGATACTCTGCACGGCTTTTTAAACACCCCCGAGGTACCCACATGGAAATAGTTTTCTCTGAAAAAAGGTTGCTCCCTGTCCCTCAGTAAAGAGGGGCTGATTTAACCCACAGTAGCTGCTTTAGCGGTAGAGTTCAAAGGAGCTTAAAGATGATTTTATAATAGAGGGAAAAAAAGTTATCACTTTCTTTATGCTCCAAGACAGTTTTGCTCCAAGGGTTCATATGAAAACAACTGTAACTATGCCATAATATTGCTAAAGCTGAAATTAATGCTGCACAAAATTCCAGGGAAGTGTGGGGAGTGGCATGGATTGGGTCTCCACTGTGAGCGAAACAAGTTACTCTTACTTTTCATGACACAGGCAGCGGTGTTTTACCCACGTTTTCATAAAATATAAATCTGTTGTTGTAAAAATTAGCAGCCTAGAGTGAAAAAACCTATTAAAGCAAAGAAAATGTAATTTTGCTATGTTTATTGCCCGCCTTTGCTGCGTAAGGGAGAGGTGAGGTGTTAACACCACTGCTGCAGGTTAGTTTAGATTATCTGAAGACTTTCACGGGACTGTTTTTCTAGCAAATTAGAGAAAAGCAAATTTTATAGGAGAAAGAACTGTTCTTGCCCTTTAAATGCTGAGCCCTCCCGTACGGGGCCACAGGCACAAAAGGCACATAACCAAGTCTCGTAGCCATGAAAACAACAGCACAAAAAGGAGCTTTCTCTCCCAGTTTAATTTTCCACGGTTACAGGAATGCGGCTACCAGCTGTTTGAATTACAGTGTGCGGTGACACAGTAATAAGAAAGTTAATCTCCTTAAGTAGCTATCATATTCTAGTCTTTCATCGGCAACTCCTTGCCCAGTATTTCCATTTACCTGTAAATCTGCATCTAAATGCAGGCAGCAGCGTTCTCGGTACAGGTGGGGGAAAGCAGAGTGCCCGCTGGGAACCGCAATGAAGATATCCCTGCACGAAAAGCCCGTGCGGGCGCATGTATATCCGCGTTTTATAAAACTTTGAATGGGATCGCCAAGTACGATTTGAAGGAAATATGTAGATGGTGTTTTTTTCACATCCTGGACGTTTTTCGGCGTGCATTGAAAAAAAAAATAATAATAGAGTTAGGTTTATTAAGGATAGTATGGTCTGAGCTGGGAGTTGCACCCTTATTTTCTAGGGCATGGTTGTAAGCTGGTGAGGTTTTCTGAACCAGAAGGACACTTCAGGGATTTTCTGGGAGATCGCGTTTCGTACACAGGTCAGCTCTGGTTGGAAACTTCTCAAGTTGCATTTTCTATGAATATTTTTTGGAAAGGAGATGGGTTTGCGAACCTCTGAAGGGCGCCTCTTAGTTTTGAAGCTCTCTGTTATGGAAATAGGGGAGAGCCCACTGGGAACAGAAGGATTTTCTTTCCTGTAGTGTTTAAACGTGGAGAGGACCAGAGCTCCTGGGGGAAGGGAGAGGCATCTCATATTATTCATTCCTTAGTGCTTATAGATGAAAATGACCCTCCTTTGTCACCTTTGCCTAAATGATTGGGTACTGCTTTAGTTGGGTCTTTTATAAGCAAAGCAACATCCACCTAAGTGAAACTTTCTATGATGCCATTTCCCTCCTCCGTCTCTCCCTCCCTCCCTCATCCCTCATTTTTTGTCGGATCAGGTACTCAGCTTTCTGGTGGCTGCAGCATAGACCATGCAGGGAAAGGTCTAACAGATGCAGCAAAAGGTCTTAAAGTGGTTTATTTGATGAAATGTTGCCTCTGTTTCCCACAACTAACTTTAATAAATATAAAGCCAGTACACGATTACGATTTCGGAATTTGACTGCTTTTACGTCCCCTCTGTACCTGGTCTGTAGCTGAGATGTTTTAGTAGGTGATTCATTGGCAGCATTACTGGCTTTATTCATTTAAGAGCACCTAGAGGAGCAATGTTTCAACATTATACTAACTAGAGCTGAGATTTTTTGCATAGTTCCAAATCTTCCGCTTAATTCCGTTTTAATTCAAATGTTTCGTGTTAAAGTTATGCATTATTTCTTAGCTTAAAAGAAGTTACTTTGTAAAAAATCAGCTTTTGTTTTTATCCTCTAAAATTTGTCAAGGGAATCTGCAATTGGGTCAAACTGTAGTTTTATTTTGTTCTGCTGCAATGTGATTTTCTTGACGTGAGATTACTTAGTTTATAACGAACTGCCAGTGGCAAATTAGACTTGATGCTTCAGCCACAAAAGGTGGTACATTCCTGGTGTGCAAAACGTTCTCCTGCTCCTACATTTGCTGAGCAGTTCCCCAGTGATGGAAACGGCCGTAGGCTGTGGTGCGAGTAATTGAGGAAACTGCTGTGCTGGACTCTGGTGTTTAAAACATCTCAGTTTGGAGAGGTCAGCCCCTTTATCAGCATTTGGGGCGGTTATCCCAAAAAGCCCAAGATTCTGTTCTTTTTCTGAGCCCTGTAACAAGACTTGTGTCCCCTACGTGGTTTCCCGTAAAGGGAAATGTGATCTGTGCGGATGCTCGGACGAGGACGGCTGTTGTGTATGCAGGTCACTGCTCATTTAGACTACATTTTCTAAAACGTTGTTTCGGGAATATCTAACCTTTGGGTGAAAGGCAATTGGATTAACTGCTTTCAGCTGTATTGCGTGCCCAGCTCCGCTAACACAAAAAAAACATTAACCCCCCACCCCCCCAAACGTTGGAAAATTGATCAATTATTGCTAAAAGTTTCAAAGGACATACAGTGCCATGTAAGGTCGTTTACAATAACAGCTCTTAAAAAAAGGGAAAAAAAGGGTTCCTGCAAATGTCAAGAAATGGAGCAAACTTTGAAGCACAATTTAAAGGGGCGAAGTAAGGAGTCTATGCTTCTCTTACAGCTGATGGAGGGGGGCGGACATATCTGGAAGGCAGTTAGTAGCAGTTTTGGGTGTTCAGTAGCTTGAATTAGACTGCCTGGGTATTCTTCATATCCTCCTACTCTGGAATGGAAACAAAATGAGGGGGAAAAAAAAAAAAGCAATGTGCTTTAGATGCACATAGAGTGTGTTGCAGGTGTCAGTCCATTCTTTAATTCCATCTTCAAAGCTTCTTTTGGTTATGATACAGCAGACCCATGGATGCTCTTTCTTGGACTTCAATTCCTAGCTTCTTCGTATAGCATTTTGAAGGTAAGGCAGTTGTGCTGTAGATCCCTGTATTCCCAGAATTAAAATCCAAGGTTTTGCCTTTATATGAAGTGTCGTGGCATGGGGAGAAGACTCAAAATTTTACGAAAAATTATTACTTCTCTGCTAGCAGGGACTTTGTGGCAGCATAGTTGTATTTCTTGGTGCTAATCCTACATCTCTGTGTTGTGCCACTGGGTCTGAGTAAGGAATTTACCTCTCTGCTTATTACTGCCAGGAAGAACCCTTTTGAGAAGGTTTCAGAACAACAGGGGTCCAGACCCCTATCACGTTCCTTCCTAGGAGAAAGCCCGCTGGCTTTATTTTGACTTTTCTGTACTGCAGAGAGACCCAAATTATGAAGAAGGAATTGCCCCAACCAGCCTTTATCCTAGAAAAATGGCATGGAGAAGAGTTCTGGAAGAACTGTAGTTTTGTTGGCCGAAGGTGGTCAGGGTACATGAAAGAGTAGAGGGCTGTTCCTCTGCACAGTCACCTGCAGGTGGGTCAGGCTCGTGTGTTGCGCCCTGTGAATTGTGTTCTGTGGCAGAGAGGACAAAAAAAAAAAAAAAAAAAAAAAGGTTGTAGTACTTTTTCATCAAGAAAGAGAGATTGCATGTTCTTGAGCCTTAACAGTCATTTATCTGTCACTGATTTTATTGAGCAGGGTGGCAGACCTAGCAGGACTGGCATGTGCTGTGTGTTATTCCTGCAATTTCTGGTTTATAGGGTGAAATCTGGGGCGCTCTACCCACCGGTTTTGATCCTACAGTGGTTATGAACGCAACCGCGAGCTGTTCTGCAAGTGCTCTCCGTGCCTCGCTGAGCATCGGCTTAAACATCCATTCATAAAATAGGGCCATCTTCAACATTTTATGACTAACTTGCTTTAGTAAAACATTTTTACCGTCCTTAGCAGACAGCTTTCGACCATAAATGCCCAGAAGCGAGGATTATGAAAATACTACAATGGAAAGCCTGCAGCTGTATCTAGCGTTCAGGGCTATAGATGTCAAGTATAGAGGTGTTGGGTCTAGGAAGATAAAACTACTGCTTTGTCATTTCTCCATTAGCATTATAATACCCTTGAGAACTAAGAGCTTGGTTGGATGCATTATGGATTTATGTAAATGACTTACCTCTGGAAGGGAAGAACAGGGTTTCTAGGCAGGGGTATTGGTGCAATGTACTGCCAGGGAGAGAGATGGGGAGCACAACTTCTTCTGCTGAATTAATTCAGAATAATCCTTGGCAAATTTTGAAACTCTTAGGAAACTGTTCTGAAGTGCTCTTTGAAATTCCAGGCGAGCAGTTTTAAAGAGGGTTTCTGACAATTTTTATTTTTTTTTTAATATTGTGCAACCTGAAGGTATTAAAATGTGACTCATTAGGTTGAGTTTTTCGGGGGCAGTGAGCGCAAGCTGGGACTCTGCCTTCCCTGCAAGCCACGTCCTGCTCGCAGGAGTTGGGTCAACAGTGCAGGCTAGGAACTGGTTTCTTAATCGTTAAGCTGCTTTTCACTTAAGAACACTTGGTTACTTGTTGTTTCAAATAATTGATTTAGACATCACACAGCATATACTCTAGTGCAATACATACACTCGCTAGTTTACTAAAAGCCCCTCGTTCCTGTGCTGAACTCGCGGTTTTATCTTGTCATTCCTTATTGATGTTATTTTAGTTTACTCTGCAGGCGAACATTTACTAACCATTAGGGATTACTAAATGTTTCCCCGGTCCCAGCTGTCCTCTCCAACGGGAGGAACGTTTCCAACCCACGCTAAAAAAGCAAAACCTAAATGCCTCTGTTCACCTCTCTCCCCTTCTCTCCATCCTTCCCTGCCTCCAAAATTAAGAAAAAGCCGCAATGGATTCGGTTTCTGTACTCAGTGGCTCTGTTTTTCAGCTGCACATTTGTGTGCTCAGACCATTTCCATACCAGCTCTAATCTGCAGAAGCCGAAACCCGCAGGTAGGGAGAATCCGGATGCAGCGCAGCCTTTTCGCAGGGAGCATTTGCTGCCTTTTGGCGGGGAGATGGTACCTCTCGGCTCCCTGCCCTTCTCCCCGTCCTGTCTGTGAAGCTCTGTGTCTGCTAAGAAGTAGTAAGGTCTTTCTTTTCCATGTTTTTTTCTTTTTTCCTCTTTTCTTTAGCAGCAGAATGCAAACCTCAAACGCATAATGGTTTTTGCTGGAGCTTTTAGCGTAACACGCAGAATAGCAAAGGGAGGGAGTTCGCCTGAGTTTATGTGGAATGGACTTGTCAACGCTTCGCGTGGCATTTACGTATTTTCACAATAGCTTTGGCCTTTGTTCTGGGAGGACAGGGAGAAGGCAGAGGCGCGGTGCTGAGGGGGAGCAGGGGCAGGGAGCGGCTGTGGATGCGGCAGAGCATCTTTCCCAGCCCCGGAGGGAGGAGGCGTCCCGCTCCCGCACACCTGCAGGGGGGTTTGTACAGCAAGAAAAAAACCTGTGGGATGCCCGTCTGTGGGAGAGGTTTGCTGTTTTCCAGGAGTTTGTCTCCTATTCTGTGTATTACTTCTTGCTCTGTATCAGTAACACCCAGGATTGCTCTGGGCCAGTGGATGAGACTTCAGCTGCAAAGTACACACGCGCATAAAATGTGTGAAAAATCGCAATGACAGGGTTTTGTTCCTTGCTAGCTTGTGATAAAGAGGAACAGAAACACTGACCAGACAGCCCCCCTGGACATTTTAGGGCCTGTTTTCACATCTTGAAATCTATTTGGTTTGCCATTATGTTGTTGGGGTTTTTTTTTCTTTTTCATTATGGGCTAATAGTATTTTCAAATATCTTAAATTAAGAAATACAAAAATCATTGGTAAAAGAAACAGGGAAGAGGCAAAATGAGTTGATAAAACTTAAAAAAAAAGTAAAATAGTGAGAATATGTATACTACTTTTGCTCCTCATACTGCTGCTTACATCACTAGATGTTGTGACTTGGAGTAACCAATACTAGCTACAAGTAAATTGGCCTAAACATATTAATTTTAAAGGATGGTTTTAATTGCTTTCATCTTCTATTAAAATTACTTTTCCAGGCTATTCATTGGCTGATTTTTTTCTGATAAAATTTGAACACGGTTTTTCTGCTGGCTTGTAAGTATACAACCAACAGAAACTGCCATTTAATAAAAATAATTAGGAAACAGAACAAGAAAGGAAAACAGAGAGTTTTTATAAGAATCTTCAGCTGAAGTACCTCCGTCCTCGTGGTCAAAATGGTTTCTGATTCGGCTTTAAAACGGCATGTTTGGGTGTATGGTAATCCTTAGGTACTTGTGCAGTGATAGGTTTCTGAGCAAGGGTGCTAAACCGATGTCCATCGCGGTGGCAGTCCTCGGGAAGAGATCACTGGATGCACTTAATCCTGCTTTACACTGGAGTCCTGGAATTGCCTCACCTGGTGTGTTACAGCATTTCTTTAATTTTGGAATTATTATTATACTGTTTATGTTACGGTCTTACCAGCATATACAAAATGTACGGCTGCACGCTCAACTGTTACAGTGGTTCCTGGTAAAAATATAAAAGAAGTTGTCACTTGTGGTCCTTAATTTGTTGTTCAGTGATGCTGATAGCGATCGTTTGATCTCAGGGTCTGAGAGTGGATCATGTGTGCTCAGGCTGGTACTGAACTCAGCGCTCACATTTCATGCATTCAAATACAAATTCAATCTTAACATGTTCAATCAGGAGTGATAAACATCAACAAAACCCCGCTACGAGTCCAAAGAAACCTGTTCCTCAGGAAGGAGACCTCCGCAACCAGCTGCCTGCAGACCAGCTGGGTGCAAAGTGATCTTGTGGTTTCATTTTGGTGCCTTTCATGCCGCCTTGGTGCTTGCTCTGAGCCCCGTTTAATCTCAGGCATGGGCTATCCATTGCTGGAAATACATTGGAGGTGACTTCTGTCTCATTTTGGTGCTGCTACAGTCTCCAGGCATCCTTTGTCCTGGAAGCCCGAAGAGCAGCCACCACTACACGTCTCCTGCAAGTTATTTTTCTGAATTATCCCAAACAGGAGGAGTGGTGTCACTTTGGTGCGTGTGGTGTGGACTTCTCAAGACGTGGAGGACTTGGACCACAAAACAACACTTTTGGGTCTGTGTGTACCCACAAGTGAGCTGAAATCTGGTATTGGTGCAACACCTTCGTGGCAAAACACTCTCCTAAATGCAGACCTCTGGCTCCAGCCCAGAAAGCATTTCAAAGACATGTCAGCATTTACTTTCTCTTCCGAGGACAGCAGGAAAGAGAAGACCGTCTTGCTTCTTTCATGAAAAAAGAATTTGTGGCTTTATGAATACTTTGAAGTGATTTTGCTAAAGTGCAGCCAACAATCTAAAAGAGCAGAATTTTGTTCCCCGACCAGACACGACTTCCCCAACGCCGTCTGCTAGTGCTTGTGCAGTCTTGTGACGTTAAGCGGAGAGGAAAGCCGTCCTGCTCCCCAGCGGTTCAGGCCGTTTGTGCAGATCTGATAAATCCACCTTGGTAGGCTACATTCCGTTAACCAGAAATCCACTTAAAGAATAAAATCAACGTGCCATTTGCTGTATTTCTCTCCTCAGAGAGGCGGGTCGCAGAGCATACTTTTCCTCCTTTGCCAGTGTTCTGGATCATTGGGGATGATCAGTTTTTGTAAATGAAAACCTTTTTTTTATTGAGTGACTGGGTTAAATGATTCTGATATCTGAAGGGAAATTCAGTTTTCGGGTTCCTGGAGCCATATTAGCCTGGTGAGCGGGGCAGCTGTTAACCCTACAGTCAGGACTCTTCTACGCATGTGGCATTTTTCTCCGAGCAGGATTAACATATTCCTGACAAATTCTGGATAACTCTTATCTGCTGAGAAATCTGAGTCTGAGCATCCGTTGCTCAGATTTTGTCTTTCTCCGTATTGTGTTTCTGTTTGTCCTTCTGGATATTCCCCTGGAGGTACTGGAGGACACTGCTCCTAATTTCTTTGGGAATTGTAATACCTGCCATGATGGACTGTGGGTCTCATTCTCCTGAACTCAATGCATCTAACCCAACGTGTCTCCTGAACTCAATGCATCTAACCCAACGTGTCTCCTGAACTCAACGCGTCTAACCCAACGCGTCTCCTGAACTCAACACATCTAACCCAACTGTTAAACCCCAACGGCTGTTTAATGAATCCAGTGAGAGGAGCTTGGGTTGTTCTTAGAGATTCATTTTTAATTTGCAGTGCTTAAGGCAGTACTCACTCCTCAAGGTAAAATAAAGCGAATTTAACACAGAAGTTTGTTACTTTACAACAACTGCGGTACAAAGTGAGTTAATGTATTCCGGTACATTCTTTCACCCTTTTCCCGGTGTACCTATTTACCATGGGCACTCTCATGGAATATTTTCCAGACTGAACTGATCTGAGAATAAATGGTAATAAATGTTTGTCATAGTCATGAGGATTATGAACTTTTCACTGCTGGTTTCGGTCTGATTACTAGTGAGAAAAGACAACAGGAGACTCACATCAATACACGGCTTGCTTTTTCTTTGAAACGTGAATGTCTACCTCGACCACTGCAGTCCTAAACCAGGAGACAAGGTTGTGCAGAATATCTCCTGCAGTGCTTAGAGTCTACGAAAGCTCATTTATGTACCAAGGCTGGAAAAACCTCTTTCACGTTTAAGAGTTTTTTAAGAGTTAATTGTTTTTGATGAAACTATTTATTGTTTGCTCAGCAGCTACACAAAATGTTACCTACGGTGTCTGCAAGTGGCTCTAAGATAGGTATGTGAAAAGCTTTATTTTATCAAGTCAAATTCTGTGATTCTATGAGATTTCTTGTCCTCTGTAGCTGGACCCGTTCACCTTGGGTGCTCTGCACGCTGCTTTGAGACGGTCTCCTATTGAAGGTCCTTTACCATCATTATCATTCAGTGGTGGGGGAGAGAAGATGCAGACAGTGACTTGTCTACTGCTGTATTCTGCCTTTCAAAAGGACAATGTAACGTTTGGACCAGCTCCATCTTATTTTCCTCTGGATAAGCTCTTACACCTTATACACAAACATAAAACTATAGAAGTGGATATTACACTGCAAAAGAAGAAACGCAATGCGGTAAGAGTTTTATGGCCCCATGTGCTCTGGGAGGAATATCTAAATGGTATGTAACACGCGGGGGGCAAGATAGTCCTTGCCTCCATAAAATCCATGCCGTTGCTATGTTTTTGCTCAGTAAGGCTGTGGCTGCTTTTATTGCTGTTATGGTTTATTCAACTACTGGTTTAAATTCTGGGAGCTCGTACTTTGCTGAGAACCAAAAGTTTAGATCTGAGTTGTTACGGCTGCCAGGAGAAAATTGCTCCTGCTGCTAATCAGCTCCAAATCCATTTTGTGATTGTCCTGTGCACAAGCTCCTCTGCTGCTCTACATTGCCCCGAGAGTTCCCCAGCCCTTGGACTGGTGTCAGTAAAAGGAGAGGAAGGAGGAGAAATTAAGTATCTCTGTGTTTTTCCTGGTTTTGCCTGTGACGCCTCATAAATGACATTCAGTCAATTAAAATAACAGTTGCCTCTAGTCTGAAGGTTATATTTAACAATACTTTAACCACTTCGTTTTCTCTTCAAACACTGAGGGTTTTCACGTAGGGAATACCCATCAGCAGCGAATTTCTCTTAACCTCACACGAACGCAACTTTTAGCTTTATAATAAAACATCATTGCTCCCTTCTGCGTCACATAAAAAGTTCAAGAAAAGTTGTCGTGGCTACACCTTTGTCTCGGTTGGGTGTATATCCCAGTTCATTCACGGGGAGCAGCATATGTGCTATAAAGCTGCACCCCCTAAACTCCAGCGCCGCCGGAACCCTCCCTCTGGCCCCAAGTGCTCTCCTTCATCTTCCCTCCCTTCAGTCTAGAGCTCCCTCTTCATTCCGACTGGTTTATTTTAGTAAAAATGAACTGTGTGGTTGCTTGGGCTTTGGATTTAAATAATTCTGACTGCTGTTTTGAGGGAAAGTTTTTCCTCTCGCTCTTTCATAAAATATTAGCTTTAAAAGATTAAATTTGTTTAATACCCTGCATGTTAATTATAAAATGTCGATGGTTTTCAAAGTATAGCAGACAGCCATAAGCATAAATTTTAAAAGTAGTGATGAAGTCCTACCCGTAGATAATAAATCCCGGTTATATTAACAATAATTAACTGTAACAGTTAGTCTAATTGATACTTTCAATCACTGCTAAGAAATAAATTCTGCACTGGAGTTGAAATAATAGCAATACTTCACTCCTCTTTTTGACTTTCTATAGGAGTCTAATGAAATATTTGCAAATAGGTATTGAGATTTAATTGTGAGCAAGGCACTATCATCCCGTAAACCAGCTGTGGATTAGGAGAATACACATCAGATTTTGAAAGCTAAATAGGCACCTAATCCCTTTCCCAGGCAATGTGGTACGTGGTGGCCTGAGGTAGTCACAAGCATCTGTGCTCCACTGAGATTAATAATAGGCAGGTAATAACTACAACATTATTTGTGTGAGGAAACTTTTCAGAGCTTCTCATGGAAGCAATAAATGGTTATATTCAAACAAGAATGCTTATTGCTTGCAAGGCTCAAGTATTACCAGTGTTTGACAATGTTTTTATATCATATTTTGGTTTAAAGGTTGTTTAAAATGAATGCAGCTTGAATGTAACTCAACTGAATCTGCAAGTGCTGAAAGTTAAATAGGGATGTTTAAATTTAGTAAACATTCACAAAGCTTACAGTAAGTTTCATACTGCTTTGTTTCCAGTCTTATATGAATAGCAACTCTCGCAGTTGTAATTACAGTACTGAAGATTTTCAAAACGCCCTTTTTTCGTCCTTTAGTACTTGAACACAGCCCTCATCCCTTTTCGGTTTTGAAGTTACAACATAAGAAAATTGTCTGAAAGATTGCTGTGTTTTAAGGCACTTTCTAAAGTGCTGCTAGTTTAAAAAAAAATCATTTTGTAGAAATGACAGCTTGATGTTCTATGTATATCACTCCTTCCATCACCACTGTGTCAGCCTGAATCAGTTTATTTACCAACACGGTTATAAGGGTTTTTTATTTTGTAGCCCGCAAGGTCAAGCACGCTGGTGCAAGCCAAGCTGTGATGCAGAACCCTCCTTTTTCCTTTGAATTAGTGAAAGTAAACTTTTTTTGATGCAAAGTTGGCTGTTTCTTCATGCTTTTTCAGGCAGGGATGAACAGGCAGCCCTCTCTGAGAGCCAGTTATTCAACATAAAGCCAGTCATCCCAGTGGTCCATGAGTGCGGAGCTGGTGGCTCAACCCATACTCTCGGCAATTTCTACAAATTATGTGTGAAACCAAACAGAAAGAGCTGTGTTGGTTTTGATTAACCAAAAGTTTAAAGTTTCTCTAAACAATAAATAGGGAAACAGATTAAGAAGGAATGGGTTTGGCTGTGTCCATCACTCGGTGTGATGTGACTGACCCCGTCTAATGTGGCATCCAGTAAAATGAGAATTTATTGTTTGCCGCTTCTGAAAACAAAGGTGATTTGTGAAAGGCGTGATTAAATCCTAGTAAAGCTTCTGAGAGATATTCAGCGTGACTGACTGAAAAAAATAACCCTCGTTATTATATGTTAATTGACTGGGGAAAAAATGATATTGATAAACAACTAATGGTAGAGAAGTTTGACTTTGTCTCATCGATTGGTCTGACCTTTGCCTGATCAGAGATATCCATAGTGTGGTTTGCTAAGCCCTTAAGAGTTCAAATGGGACTCTACAGATTTATCATTTTGCAAGATTAGTTATTTAACATTCAATATGTCTCGAAATTGTATTGTTAGTCATTTAACAAGAAGGAGCATAATTTTCATTCTTGTTCTATACTCTTCAAATTGTGAATTGCGGTATAAACTCCGTTCGTAGCTCGGTAGAACAGCTCGTAACTGCTGCGTGGATTGTAATTGCAGTCTGTGCTAAATGAATGCCCATTAACAGCACTCTTAGACTGTTCTCATTTTTCTCTTCCGTATTAATAAGAGGTTAAATTTACTGCAGTCTGCATATTACATTTTATTATACATGGATAGACTACTTAAGAAAACTGTTTTGTTCTCCGTAAGTATTTTTCCAGTCTTTTTTCTCGTTATTTAGCCATCATAAGAACGAGAATTGAACACAGTAGAAATGAAATTACGTATAAAGCAAGATTTTATTTTTTTTTCCATGTAGGACTCATATACTGTCGGACTAATTGCTCTTTTGTTAGAACTTATTGTAGGTTTGCAGGCAACTTTTTTCATTTGCTTAAAAGAAGAGGGATTTTATACAGATACTTTTTTTTGCAACAAAACTCAATTACTAGGAAAATCAAATAGCCAATTTCCTCAGTAATTTCTCTCACATGTAGCATCCAAAATAACCACATGAGGATGTACCAAAGTTTGAATGCTTCTTCCTCTACATCATCTGGGCAGATTTGAGGACTGATATAGGTAACATGGGACTCAAGCCCAAAACTGTTTGCCAACAAAACTTTGCTGGCAGCTAGTTCAGAAAGTGTCTTTTGGGTACCCTGGAAGGACCCGCTCTGCTGTGAAAGCTCCCGAGACACCTGCTTAGGTAAAGAGGAGTTTCATTTCTCCTACACTGCTCCCGTGACTCCAGTTTCTCCCACCCTTCTTCACAGGGCATATTGTTGAGCCCTCTGGTCCCTCTTGGTGCCCTCCTCTGATGTCTCCAGCTGATCCACAGCCACCTTGACCTGCAGCCACCAGGTTACCAGTTACAGCACTCCGGATGAGGTCTCACCACCACTGAGGACAGATGTGTCCATGCTCACGGCCTCCTGTAATCACTCTTACCTTTGCTGCAGCAGCCAGACATCTGTGATTCAAGTTCAGCTTGTGATGCAATCATCCCTTGCTTTCTTTTCTTTCTAATTTTCCTAATAAGTCACTCCTATACTATATTTCAGCAGCTGATTTTTTTTTTCCTTCGTGTATGTAGTAGTTTGCAGATATCCACTTTTTTTTTTGTTGTAATTTTTCTTTACTAATTTCACTTTAAAGCTGAGCCTATTCTCCAAAATGTCTGCAAGCCCTCTCAGGGTGGACAAGTGTCACGCATGTCATTAACGGAAACGTTAAACCCTTGATGGTTATTATGGTGATTTTGTCTTTAGCGATCATTGGGTTGCGGTGTCTGAAAATGATTTCACATTTTAATTATTAAATTTTTAAAACAGTGTCTAATGCTGAAGTTACAGATCTTATTTCTAATTCATGGTCAAAAATTACACCGTATGAGACAAACTTTAAGACATGTTATATGGCTGTAATCTCAGCGTGGAGTTGCTGCCCAGGAAGTATAAAGTCCCAGGGAAATAATCTTGTTAATTTAAGTCACAGTTTGTGAAGGTTTGCACACAGACATGTCAGAAAGACCACGTGCTCTCCTTTTTGGGTTTGATACATGAGGCTACAAAGCAGCTCAGCAGTAGAGGGATGTCCTTCCAGCCCAACAGACAAGTCCGTAGCCATGAGCTGAGCCAAGCTAGGCTGGCCGGGGGACGATACGGACCCCAACCTGCTGTGGTTGGACTCCTCCACCGGGGTCCACCGCTGCCAAATGTGCCCTGGGGGTGACCGTAACAGTCTAATTCAATTTGTGGGAAATGGAGGAGGAGGGTAAAAAAGTAATGAATCGCAGGACCTGATTAATGGTCAGGAGGATATTGAGTTCAATACATGCAGCAAATGCTTCCTGAAATATTCTATTATTTTAAGAACCAATTGTTTACGTAGTGAGCTCAAGTACACAGGATGGTTTAGCAAAGAAAGAGTAATTCTCAGATGTTTTACTCATCAAGAGAATTATGAGTGTTCATCGCGTTTCTGTGGGTTATTCCTTTTTTGTCCGTGCTTCCCAGCTTTTTTGTGTTACTTGTCCCCTTTTTTAATTAACCCTTTTACTGCAAATTCATCGAATACTGAAACTTCTATATTGACTGTGTATAGGCCTAGATAAGCGTAGCTGCCTACATTTCGATGAGATGAATCTGTACCTTACAGCCTACAAGAATTTGTTGTTTATCCTCTGGGAACTTGGAAAAAATTCTGCAGCCATTCCTGTATTTTTGTCTTAAAGAGCAACATCTAAGTCTATAATAATTCTGTGAACCAATATCAGATCATTTAAGCACTAATGTCGTTAGGCAACAGATGAAGTATAACCATTAATGGTAAACAAGCAAGAGAAAAAAAGCGGATATATTCAGTGCACAACATCCCAAATCATTCTTTCCTGTATAATTTCCTACTTATAAAGCTCGCAGAAATGAAGGAATAATTTGACTTATTAATGTAATGAAGATCAATGCAATCTCTGAACACAAGGTTGAAAGAACAACATAATTATCCTTCATTTGTTGATGCAAGGAGTAGACTGATTTCAATTAGAGTTTTAAATTGGGAAGTAGCTGAACAGAAGTCGGTGGCTTTCCTTGTAGCTGAAATTCATTCAGCGTTATTCTTTCCCTTGCTCATAATTTTAGACAACATCAGTTACTCTAATGAGTAACAATAGTGTGTCAATGATTAATGTGTTAAACTCAATCAGGAAAATACAGAAAAGTTGAAGAACAGCAGATGGATCTCTCCAAACACATAAACATTAATTTCTTCCTAGAGCTCCTCAGGAGAAGATTCAGGGCTTTTGAGGGGGGGAAAAAAGCAGCAGTGGCTTGGACCCAAGTTGCAGGTGCTAAAGAGCAACGCCTTGATAGCAGACACCTCCCTAATTTCTTCTTCTCTCTTGCCAAAGAGTCCTACCTGCTGCTGACTATCCAAAAAATGCAAGGTGAGTACCGCTGTGCCAAGCAGGTGGGGCTCTGGGTCTACCACACTTCCAGCCACCTGCCACCTTTCCTTTTGACATGGGCTGTGTGGTCGGCTCTTAAAGGGGAGAACTTGCAGCAGAAAGCCAGAAAACAAACTTCTATCCTTTCCTCTTGGTCTTTTATTTGACTTTCAATGTTTTCATTGACAAAAATGAGCTCCCGCATGTCTTCCCCCGCAATAGCTGATACGGGTGGGTTTCCTCTTGGATTTCACAGCCACACTGACTTCCATCCTTACTTGCCCTTTTTGCCATGACGTGTTGTCATAATTAAAAGTATTCTTGCACAGGATGGAAAATCCATACCTATAGCACTATGGGATACCTAAGAAACTAGTTCTCGATTCTCCAGTTTCTGGGAGGCAGTGTGCACTGCCTTGGGATCTGTGCTATGGTCATCAAGGAGACTGCATGGAGGTTGTTTTGTTTTCGTTCTTGTTTTTCATGCAGGAACCAGAAAACTCCAAGTGAAAGAACAACTCTGACTCATGTGCTGACCTGATCGAGATACAGTAGGAGACAACAGCTTCCCAAGTGTGGTTATTTACCATCTTTTGTTCCAGGCTATTTTGAGAAATATGAAGGTTTAGCAAGGCCTTGGCAATGAAAAAAGGATTTGAGCTCATCTAGGCTTTTGTATCCCAATGTTTACCGTGCTGTGAGTATTGTTTGTACGTTTCTAAATGTTTATGTCTTTCTGTTTCATTTTTCTCCCCAGAAAAAGTGAGTGCTCTGGTATTTTTCAGAACAATTCACTAATGTGTTTCCTATGACTTATGTTTTATTTCTTTCTCATTGCTTTGACAACTATGGGAATGTAACACTGATCGCTGACCTTACTGCTACCCATCCGTTTAAAATCTGTCCAAAGGTACATTAAACTGAAAGTAACAAAATTAATGCTGTTAATTTTTATAATCCTAGCTTAGTCCAAATGTTGTTAATTACCCTTATTATCTTGTCTTTTCCTGCTTAATTGATTGTAACTGAAAGGCACGCTCTATCCTATCTGCAGTCTTTTCTAACCCATCTTCAGTGGCTGAAAAGAGAATGGTCATATTTCAAGTTGATTTGGGGCAATTTTTTTGGTCATAGGCTTTCACGATGGAATAGTTTAGAGTACCTTGCTACTTCTACTGGATCTTGCTGCTCCTACAAGAAGTTCCTGTGTTTATATCCTTAAACGCATTCGTATTTTGTGTTTTAATGATCTCTTCTGCGTTTTTTCCACTCCTTTTCATTAACGGATTCGAAATCCAAGAATGACTTGTGAGAAACTTTCTTCTGTTGGCAGAGCATCTCTACAATATGTATAGTAGGAGTGTTCCTTAATCCCGTATTGAAAGTGCTACCTGCATACGGGATTTCTTCTGTGGGACAACACTTTTAATCTTGCAAAAGCTCATTGTGTTTAATTTTTCCATAGTCTGATCAAAGCGACTTTTTAATGTTTTCTTGGTACATTAGCACTATGAAATTGCTGCTAACAGTATCAGCCAATTAGCAACTCTTTAATCTCCTATATTGTTTGTTAAGGTGGTGTGACAGAATGACAGTCTACCGTACTAATTAACTGGCTTCTGCATAAGCAGAAAATTGCTCTTGTTTGACAAATATTTTAAGTTATAGACGTAAGGACCAGGAAGTCTGGAAGCAAACTTATTCATGCAAGGATACATCAAAGAGGACTGAACGGCTCAGGTAATTGGTAATGGGAGGGAGGACCTTTCACCTTTCTGTAATAAATCTGAAAACTTAGTGAGTGGAAGGGATGAAGTAACTTTTAAAAGCTTTAAATGAGTGTAAGGTTCAAAGCATTGGTTCGTGAACCTCACTTTATGCTAGCTGAAGTTGGGTTTATATAGGTTGCTGGTGTTTACTCAGCTTGAAAAGCAGCTTGCCTGCGTGCATGCACCTGGCCTCCCTTGCCACCCGTTTAGGGATGATTTTTCCCCTCAAAACTCTGTGTCTCTGTGTAAAACCTGAAAAGAAGAAAGATTCAGGAGCACCAACAAGAGAGAGGGGAGCTATAGAGTTTCCCTCTAAACATGTTTTTGAAAGCTTCAGACAAGCCTACGTCAACTCGTGTCCAGTATGCCATGAGAAGATGGCTTTGTTCAGGCTGTGGATCTAGTCATAGCCTGAAGTCTGCACCGTTTCCATGGAGGATCCTTGCACCATTAGTTTTGGTGAGAGGAGAGGTGCGAGGAAGGAGTTAAAGAAGGAGTTTTGGCTGCTGAGTGGGAAGGAGGCATTGCCAAGGGCTTTGGAGCTCAGCACCGGGAAAAGCAGGTTCTAGGTGGAAGGTAGCTTATGCCCTAAAATGATTCTTCTTCCTGAGATCAGGGCAAGATGTTTAACTAGTCTGTCACAGCTGACTTTGGAGAAGCTGGCAGTCTCCCTGTGCTGAGAAGATCTGCAGTACAAAGGGGTATCAGACAAAACTGTAGCCATGGGTTTTTTGTTGGTCACAGTAGCCTGTTGCCTTATTGATGGTAGCAATTTACTTCATATCTAAATCAGCTCCATCAAGGGTTTAATAAAGTTCCAGTCGGTAGTAGAAGAGGAAATTTTGCATTGGTTTACAGTGAACACCATACACAGACTATATATGTAATATGTTGACAGATCGCCAGCTTCTGGCATGACTGGGAGGTACTAAGTCTATGTTCAAGAAGGCAGTGCCCAATGAGTTCAGCGAAAGTGTGCAACAAGAATCGGAAATCAAAGGATGATTTATGACATTTGCATGGAAATCAAATTACTTTTGTCATCATTTGGAGGTGAAATGCAGAAAACTCGATGGTGTCGAGCTTTGGTGTTTTCAGTTATTTTCAAACCTGAACTCCCCAGTAAAAATTTAGGAATTAATTGAGGAAAAAAATGATAGAAAATAGTCACTAAAAACCTTACAAAGCTAATTCAGTGAATTTCAGACTTCTTTATGTACTCCCACTGCAGACTTAATATTTAGAATAAAATAATTGCCTCAACTGGCAAATAAAATAAGTATTATTTTGCATGCCTAGTGAAAAAGGAAGAGTTTCTATCTATTGAACTCTTGTGAGAGTGCAGTTGAAACACTGTGTTCTCAGCTGAGCACTCCAGTGCTGGAGGGACTTGGGAAAGCCAGAAGGTATCCACAGAAGAGCAACAAAAATGATTAAGGGGCTAGAGAGATTGATGACTTGATGTGTGAAGAAATATTGAGGGAGCTAAATATGTATCGCTTGCCCATGTAAATGATAGACACAAAAAATTCAAGGAGCTTTCTTGAATTGATGATTGATTAGGTGAAATGAGTGAAGCAAATGAAAAGAATTATTTCCTGCTGGGTAGCAGGAGCAGTAATTTTGGACTAGATCAGCAGTATGTGACCAGTATCTCATCTTTGGCAGTGGGGGGTAGCTGATGCTCACAAAAAAAAAATTTGCAAAGAAATCTCAGTTGGGTAATTATAGATTCGTCTGTCTAAGGAGAAAAGTTTACGTGGTTGTCTTAAGTCTATGAAGAAAATGGATGGGAAGGTGAAAACTACTTAGGTCAAAAGTAACTCTGGTTAACTTTCACTGAGAGCTTAAAGAGTTAATGAACGAAGGTGCTCTGAAAGTACTATTCTTAAAGCCTGCATATTTTTTTGTATTACACTGTCAAATGAAACCATAAAAGACTTGGTTATCTGTATGGCCACTGAATCCTTAGTTAATTCACCGGGAGCATGGAGTACAGGTCTGTCTAACAGGGATTTTTCAATTTTCTCCTTTATGACTGTGTATACAGCTATAACGTATTTGGGATAGCAACTGCTGAAAATTCGCTGTAAAATAGTCCAGTAGACACACAATCCGATTCCCAGTCAAACCATAACCTTAGCCCGGAATTGTTTGAGTTTTGTACCAGAATGGATTTCACATGCCAAACTTTCTGTGTCTTTGCAGGCTGACATTGAATTGTGACACTCGGATCCTCTGAAGCCAATGTCAATACTCGCAGTGATTTCACTGAGGATTGCATTCCTCTTAAAATGAATGGGAATTTGCCCAAGTGAAAAGTGAATAGAAATCCAAGAAGGAGCTCAAGGATTTTTTCACCCTCAGCTGTGAGAGTTTTATTGAAGGTGTTGTGCACAAGTGTCCTTGAGCTCAGAGGAGCAGAGATAAGCCTCTGACATACTAATGCAGCCATCAGGCTGTGTGGCATCCTGACAACTGCTGTCCCGGTGCAGCTCATCAGCGTTGATGCACAAGCAAGGTCAACACTGGTTATTTGGATGGCGATATACAACTGCGTCGGATCTTGAAATGCTTTATTTTATTTTTTTTTCATCGTTTATTTAGCCGTGGAAACAAAGGTATGGGAGTCAAAAGAAGTTTTGCTTCAAGACTGCAGTCGTTTTGTCTCTGCACTTTGTTTTAGTTCTGCACTCTGACTGCTAAAATCAGCTTCGTTTATAAGTCTGTTTCTTCCTGCTCTCCCATCTGCTTCTCTGCGTGGGTTTGTTGTATGCCGACTGACCCACCTGCCTAAGTGTCCACCTTGCACTGCTTAGGAGGCACAACACTTCTGTACAAACACAGAGAAAGTTGAGTTTAACCTTGTAAACCCGTGACAAGCAAAATTTCATAAATTAGGACACATCTGGTGTCATAATCTGTGTGAGACGAGTCAATGGCAAATAAATGAAATAAACCCCTTAGTCACTGACCCTTCCTTGTTTCATGGCCTCTTTTTTCCCTGTGCCTCTTCTTGCTGTCCCTTTGGAAGATACAGTATGGGGTGACAAAGGGCTCAGGACCTTGAGATGTGATCGTTGTCTTGTCTTCCCCTGCCTTTAGATACCTTGTCCCAGTGTGGGCTCTGGTCCCTGATTTCCTATGGTCCTCATCCTCTTTTCTGATGAGCCCTGTAGTGTTAAGACCTCCTGATGCTGCTAGAGGAGTACCTAGAGATGCTGATGGCATCCAGCTCATACAGTGGTAAACCCGAGTCCCATCCTTTATTGGCTGAATTACTGGAGGAATCCATAACTAGCTCCAGTTCATACCTGGAGCCACATTAAAACTATGCTGTCTTCTTTCCTTGCTTTTTCTCCTGTGGGTAATCTGAAAGCGCATGGAATTAGAGGAAAGATGTAAAATATGACCAATAAATGGTCATCAGGTTATTCGGTATTCTTTTTCAGTTTCTGCTCTCTATTTTCAGTCAATCACATACCATAATAGGCTATTTATCACCACAGATATCTCCATACATAAAAGATAAGTAGGTGCTGAATATGTGCTTTTAACAATGTTCTGAGCATTGCCAGTGATATATTATTTTCTTTTATCTCTTCTGTATATCTCTGTATCAGGGGAGTGTCATTGGGTGTATCCCAGTGGAACAGAATGGATTTTAATCAACTGCTGAGAAAATGAGATATTACACTAGGACAAGAATAGCTGCTTGATAGAAATTCCTCTTTAAAAGTATAATTCTTCAGTGTTCTGTTTTTGTTGCCACTGTCAAGTACTGAATAAAAATGACATTAAAAAAATAATTTAACTTTGGGTATTTTTCTCAGTACATAAAAGGCAGGATTCATACCAGCAAACAAGAGCCTTTTTGGTGCATCCATTAAGGTGCAAATGGGAACAAATACACTAAAAGTGTTGTAAGTTTTAAATGCTAAACAGAGTGTGAGCAAGACTTGCTGTACAGTCTTTGGGTCAGTATAACGGTGTTTGGGAGAATGATGCTTTACAAAGAAATGGTCCTTGTAAAAACTCTGTTTGAAGGAAACGTTCTTTATTTCCATTATCCCTGTCGAACCTTCTCTGGAGCTAGAGGGCTTCCATTGCCTTCTGGATGGTACTTGCCACAAGTCAAAATAAAGACTATTTATGTTGGTAGGATTTATAGCATTTGCAGTTAAAAAGAAATGAGCAAATTCAGGAATGTACCAGTTTTCAAGCATCAGAGTTACTGGTCGGCCACGCATCCAGCTCCATCCCACTTCAACTTTCTTTGATGGATATTCCCACCCCAGGGAGTCTCCCAGGGAGATGAAGCTGTGTGTGGGTTTAGGAGTTGAGGACTTCCAGAGGAATTCATCCTCTAAAGGTAATTGTGAAACCTCGTTCAGTTCTGGCCAACTCCTCATTGTGCAGTGTTCATACACGCTAACAAGTTTTAGTTCTCACTAGCAGAAAATAATCTGTTTCAGGCATCTCCATGGAGACTGATCCTTGGGAAGTTCTGATGTACAGCAGAAGCACATTTTGGTGATCATCTTAGACAAGGACCACGTTGATCAGAAACGAGCCCAAGCCTATGTTGGCCAGTGAAGGTAAGTGTGGTATAGGTGCCCAGCAGCTGTACAGAACACCGGGCAAATAGCAATAGTTGTGACTGAGAAGAAGAAAACACGCTCCATTCATTACTGGGGGCTATCTCCAGTGCTTCTGGAGATGGTCTCATTCTCTACTTTGTCCCGACTTTATAGCAATTACACAAAATTCTTCCAGTTCTCACTGGTTGGCTCCCACAGACTGTAGATGAGTGATGGCATTTTGTGTGCTTTTGTGCCACTGGATGGCTCCGAATGCTGAAAATATCAGGAAATATTTTTTGGAATTATGAGTTTATCGTGGGGTTGACTACGGTGTCTCAGAGGAGACTGAAAGGAAGATACTGAAAAAAAAGCACGCGAGTAAACTTGAGGAGAAACAAAATGCGCTGCACTAGAGTCGCGGGAGAGAGCAAAGCGAAGGAGGTCTAGAAAAAGTGGCCGGGAAGAAAAACCTGGAGAGTTGGTAGGTTGTCACTACAAGCAGGAAAGGAGATCAATTATGAAAGTCGAGGGGGCTGATGTACTCGGCTAATATATTTTCTGTCTTTAACAAGAATGAGGATGGTTGAGACCGAGATGATTAAGGGAGAGGTGAAAGGCTGTAAGGGGCTGTAGCATATAAATCATCCTGCCTGGAAGGTACGACCCTCAGGTGTGGAGGGAGCTGACCCAGGGCGTTGCAGAGCTGTAACGATCATTTCTGATAATTTCTGGTAATCAGATGAGATTCTGATATTTTAAATCAGGATAAAACTGATGATCTCTTTAAAAAAAACCCAACAGAACCAAAACCTACAGAAACACGCACGCACAAAAAACCCCTTGAGTGAGCGACTCAAGAAAAGACAACCTGTGCAAACACTGTTTCTGTGCCAGCCTAGTTAATTATCCTGAATGACAAAGAATCACTAAATGTCCCTGGTTAATTAACTCTACATATGGGTTAAGCAAAGGCAATCTTCTCCCACTTCAGCCTCAGAAACGTGAGGAGACAAAGCGCATAGCCTGTATCCGTGGGAAAATAAGACATCTTCTTATTTATTAATTTTTGACTTTTTATTTGTTAAATTTTTAGGAATCTGAACAACTAACTGCTGCACTTAGGCTGTTATAACCTGCCTGCAAACACAAGGGTTTTACAGGTTTATTTACTAAAACAAAAAATAATAGTGGGTTTCTAGTGAGAACATCTGTCCAGTGGTCGGTCCCTCTCCTGAATCCATAAACATCTCGGCCCTTTAGGCCTTTGGCAATCAGTTTGGTGAAATCACTGGTGAAATTGGGCTGTTGGTATCAGTTGTGTATTAAAGGGTTAAAAACCAGATTTTCTTGTGCGCTCTCCAGCATTCAGGAAGAGTAATGAGTATACTCCAGTCATAATTGGTGTTACGAGTTCAGACTAACACAAAGACAACCCGCCTCACTCAGCTCCCGAGAAAACAGCGTATTTATTCCTTCAGCTGAATCAAAGCTGAAGTTATGCCCTTTATTTTCTCCTCTATTTGTACGAGCAGAAGAGGTCCCTGCTTGACAAAGGACCGTGCGAGTGGCTCCGAGAGGCGTTTCAGTAGTTGAATTTGGCTCAGGACACCTCTCTCCCACTGTCACTGCAGCACTCACTCTTCATGAGAGCTGTGAACTCCTTTCCCCCCCCTCCTCGTGTAGTGAGAAGGACAAAAGCAGAAGGTAGGCTCCGGAATATAATGGTTGAATTTTGTTTACCTCCTTGCAGAGGCAGACGAGCTTCAGGTGGTTCTGTTTGCTCCTGATAAGTATGCGAAGTTGTAGATGCGTGAGCCCAAAACCCTGGGTTTGCATCCCAGAAGGATGTGCTCTTTTTCCTGAGAATAATGCACTTTTTGTGCACACACGACTGTTGAAAATGCTGTTAGTAATTTGGAGGTGGTGCTTCCAGCTGTAGCTCAAACAGTACGGCAAAAAGAGCCTCCGTGACACAGGTTAAACTCAAGGAAAGCGGCCTGTGGTTTGGACCTAGTTTAAAATTCAGTATTTGGTCTGGTCTCCTTCTAGCACAACTTGTTAAATTATTTGCATTTTTTCTTACCCACATGTTTTTAACAACATCCTTGAGCTGTTTTCCTCCTCTTTGTTAACTGTCCAATACTTTCGGCTGCCTTCTGGCTGTCGAAGGAAACTTTTCCTTTTTAATTAAATCATTGAGATTGTAACTGAGGGCTATGAGCTCAGAAAGAATTTGTTTTCCTGCGAGTCTAGGTCACGGCGAGTATGACAAAAACTTAAGCGGGTTGTTAGAGATTCGAGCCTTAGTTTGTTTTTCATTCCCAAAAAGCCGAGAGGAGTTATTCTTTGGGAGGCAAACGCCTGCGGTGCCCAGTGATGCAATGTAATAGCAGTTTCCAGTTTTGTTTGGAGTGGTGGGACCGGAGTGAGACTTTAGCTGGGGTTCGTTGCCCTCCTGTCCCCGATGCCTGGGAGTCAGCACAGCACCCAGCTGCGGAGCTGCAGCATCTCCGACGCTTAACGCTCAAATCCTGAGGCTAACAGAGGTTTTCAAGGATAATAACAAAGAAATCAAAGATGTTTTCAAGCATAACAGCATCATATCTTTAATTTCAATGGTTTTGGGGAACTCTCTCCCTCTTTTCCAAATTGCTTTATCTTTAGCCTTATTAATTGCCGTGACTTCTATCTCAGTGAAAGGAATACAGGGAAGAAAATAGGCGGAATAATTGTTTAGATGGTAGATTGTCCTAGCAGCATCTCAGATAGACTCGAAGCATTTCATAGCAGTGCACGTTTCATTCAATGATCCTGTTTCTTGTAAAGCAAGCCTTTTCATTTCCTAATGTGATGAATGACATGAAATAGTGTAATGTAATCTCAACATCTAATTCAAAACAGATTACTCTTCTATCTAATCAACACCCAGGAGCACGTAAATCCGTGCATACCTGACCAGAATTAATTGCATTTGAATGGAAATGTATGTGCTCTAGAGAAGCTTCTCTGTTATGAGGGAAGCATGATAAGCAATAACAAAAAAAACCAAAGAACAGATTTCCAGGTAAGCTTTATTGGGTTTTCTAACACTAAATTTATGAAGCTATTGAATAGGTATTTCTTTATAATTCAGTAAAAATTGTGACAAGCTGATAACACACCAGTCCAGGACACAGAGCTAAAAATCGTACAGACACCATGGGATTGCACCTCACTCCTTGGTTCTGCTACTGCAAATAAAAAGTAGAGGAGTGGCTGTATCCATCTGAGGATAACAGCGTGTCCAGGTTGTAAGATGATGAGGGCAGTATCACCTATTGGAGCAAGGTATGGGTCATCTGCAGAAGCTCTTGGCACTGTCAATCTCTGCTTGGGCAGGACCATGTCCATGCTAAGGCCAAGTTACCTGGTTTGAGAAACCTGATTTTACTTCAGTGGAGCTGCTTCGAGCTTGGGTTTGGACTAGATCATCTCCAGAGCTCCTGTTCAGCGGCAATTATTGTGGGATTTGGGGTCAAGAGGCTGTGGGCTCACACTGGGTAAGTGACTAGCCTTGTGCATATATTCTTGTAGTAGTCAAACCTATTGAAAGAAACTCTTTTGATGAGATGCATATGTTGAGAAAGAAGTCTTAAGAGTATCCATGCAGATTACCAAATAATATGATCACCTATAAGCCGAGTAAAATGTGGCAGTTGGTATTTATTTCACATCTGTTTCGGAAGCTCCTTTAAAAGTATGTGGTAAACGGTATATAGCGCTCTCCTTTCCTTTCTTATTCTCCATGAAAGAATGCTAGCCCAGCTTCATGAAAAACAGATAAAGAGGGATGAACTACTACATGGAGAGTTTTAATGGGATTCAGCGCGCCTGTAAAAGGAAAGGACGTGAACAGCATCAATGCACAAAGGTGTCGATTGCAAACCAAGAGAGCCAGGCAGAAGAGGAGAGCTGGTAGAGTGTCAGTGTTTGTACAGCTAAAGAAGAGATTTGATATAACCATGTGCAAACAGAAATTGTGGGTTATCATGAGTCATTTGAGTATAATTTTAAGGATAGGCTTGATTGAGATGAGCAGGTCATCGTGTGTTGATATAAATGAAGTTTGAAGAGGGCTTTTGGCCAGATGGCAGCTTTCTGGGAATTCTAGAAATCATATAGCTGAGTTTTGCATTGTTTTATAAACTCTGTACCTAACCAGGATAGTGAGCTAATGTTTGTGACGCGTCTTTTTTGTACCACGCACTAAGATTATTTGCTTAGAAAAAGTACTTAATTTCGACATCCTTTCTTTGAGGAGGAATATAATGAAAAAATACCAGGAAAAAAACACAGGTCTATCTTAAATGTGGGAAAGAAGAAAATTACCCAGCCCCAAAGAAACACCATATTCTTCAAAAAGTCATGAAATGAACAATAGAGCTCTGGGCAGAGAAGTGTGGGTTTTTTTTTTTTGTTCAAAGTACATGCAGAGAGCCATTTTACAGGACCAAAATTACAACTTGTGCTACGAATGTCCAGGCACACCAAATGTACATTTATTATATAACACCATCTACACCACTATTTAGGTACTATCCCACTCCTGTCGTGGAGTGATGGGGCTCATGGAAAAAGAGGTGGTGGTAGAACAGATGAGATGGTCGTGTGCTGGGGCAACTTCTTCACGTGCTGTTTTCCAGTGTGTCTTCGTCATCTATGTCTGGAAAAGCCAATAGGGACTCTGGTCTATGATTAATTGACACCTTCATCTCTAAGACACTTGTGTTCCCACACGAAGCCAGGCTCTTGTATGGCATGATTAGGGTAACACCACCTGTGCCCTGGCTTCTTCACTGGTGGTCCTCTGGTCAAAGAGTCACTTTTTGACTGTCTTTGGCAGAATTGTTCTGTTTCTGGTGCCCAGATAGCTGAGCAGAATAGTTGGTTTTCTGGGTAGATTTGGGACCTGTTTGGTGCGGTCCCACCTTTGCATCCTCATATCTCTGGTGGGTTCCAGGCCTGGCTGAATGCTGGCTGTCTCCCACCCGCCACACTCACTTGTGTTTTCTGTGGGGATGGGACCTGGACCCTCACTTGCTTCCAGGGCAGAGATCCCATTTACAGTCTCAGTGTGAGGCTGCTGACAGTGGAGGATAACTGCTGCATAGGAGATGCCCTCTTGCATTTCCAGCCAGTTTTCTTCCTGTGCCGTTTTAACCCACATCAGCCCACAAATATTATGATGCTAATACTAATATTATGACTACTACTACTACTATCCTTAAATATTCTCATTTCCTCAAATCAGTAACCTACTTTCTTTATTAGGACAAGTCACTCTTGCAAAACCACTCCTTGTTTGCGAGCTGTAGGCTGCTGGCCTTCCAAATACCTTCAAATTCAGGAAAAAGCAGCAACTTGCCAGACAGCAGTTTTGCAGAAAAAGGCGTAGGGCTTACGGAGGAATCAGCAGCGTCAGCAGCTTGATAAAGTGACTGACATCCTGTGCTCATTAATGAAGAGCTCTGCTATCGGAGAGCCTAAGCAGTCCTTCTGCTCGGCTTGGCGCTGGGGAGGTGAGAGCTGGAGCGGTGTTGGACATCTTACGTCAGGTTTGAGCATCTCCTTTTAATGAATGAACTGGAGAGTCCGGAAGAGAGGCACAAGAATGATCAAGCCCTGGAAAATGACCTATGATTAAAAGTTTAAGTGACTTGGGGCTGGTGGAAAAGAAGAGAACTCTGAAACAGAATATTGTAACAATCTTGAAGCGTGAGGTAGAATGTTATAGGCATCTTCAGTTACACAAAGGAAGCTGTGTTTTACATAATAGGGGAATAGACAAGCTGCTCGCGGTTGAGGAGATGGCATGGGCTGCAGTTACTCAGGAATAAGTCTGATATCAGGAAAAACGTTGAAATAGTAAGGTTAGTGACACGGTGGCCCAGTTCCAAAAGCAAATCCATGAAAAAACCCTGACGGGACTGACAGGTCGGTGGCCACAACCAGTCCTTGATCTTGCTTGACTAAAGTGAAGGTTTGGTCAGTCTAAGTGGAATGTGAGATGTCCTTCTTCTGGACTCAGAGCCGTGATTATTATTGCCAGTAGAGCTGCTGCCAGTTCCTCCACTCCTTTGTGGCTGGTGGGTTTCCATCATTAACTTTATTTGACATTGTTCGGCTTCGTTTGATTAAAGTCCGGGGCTTTAGTCAGTGATCTCATAGAAAACCGAGGACCACCTCTGTGCAGCTCACTCCTTGATGGATACATTAGTTTGGATACAGTCCTACCTCCCATCAGAGCCATTAGAAAGAGTCCTACTGATTTTAGTGGGGCTGTGTCAAACCGTGCAGAGGATGCTTTTGGGTTATTAAAACATCCCATGCCTATCGTGGACAGACGCAAGATTGCTACGTGCTAAGCTTGGAAACCATGTGGGCAACTGCAGAGTGGTGCTCAACCCAGCTAGTAGGGCCTGATGGTACAGAACTGAGCTCGGCACTGGTTAGAAAAATATACTAATAAAAGTTAGAAAATAAACTGTTAGTGTCACCCGAGGTGGTGTAAAATAATGCGTTTGGCATATCGTGTTGTGACGGGTTTCATTGCTGAGCAGCTCTTTGCCCCGGTTCCTTCTCCCAGCCAGGTGACGGTGTACAGCATCGCTTTTAAGCAAACTCAAGCCAGTGTGTGATTACAGCTAGCGCAGTCCCGCCAGGTCCGTAGGAGCCAAAACTCTTCAGCACTGAATATACCGAAACGGCAGCAACATTCATTTCACCCTTCACAGAGTTCATCATTACTGTACACGTATTCCCTCAGCAGGAGACAATAGCAGCCAAAAGTAAAATAATTGTTTCTCCTTGTAGAGGAATGCTCCAAGAAAAGGCCCCAGGGACTATTCTAAGCAAGTCCAATTTTTTCAACCATATCTAGAAAGAGTACTACCATCTGCTTTTATCACATAATTTACACAACGCTTAA
Organism: Anarhynchus alexandrinus; assembly: GCA_008711295.1. Taxonomy (NCBI): domain Eukaryota; kingdom Metazoa; phylum Chordata; class Aves; order Charadriiformes; family Charadriidae; genus Anarhynchus; species Anarhynchus alexandrinus. The sequence goes on along the minus strand of VUYV01000784.1, from coordinate 25,952 downwards.
CCAGGGACGGAGCATAATAAAACCTCCTGCCCCCTCTCTCCTGGGAAACAGGGCCTCTTAAAGAGGATTGGTGACCCCACTGGTCCAATCTGGTCTGAAATTAGTGCTCCAATAGCGGAAATTCTCTGTACGAGGAAGCAACGTACAACGGCATAAGTAGCAGAAGTTACTTAGGTTTTTGTTCAATTCTTGTGTTTCTCCCCCCTTATCTCAAAATTATTTTTTTCATTTAACAGAGGGTGTACATGATATATGTGTAAGTAGAGAATGGACGTAAAGCTGGGTTATAGCGTTTTGTGACTTGGGATAGCGATATAATAGCTTTTATTATATGCCGCATGTTAAAAGATACTTTTGAAGCAATAATTGACTTTATTGGGAAGCGTACAAATCCTTTCACAGACAGCAAAACCTAGATCGTTGAGCAAGAGCTACAAGTACCGCATTTAAATTGATCGCACCTACCTACAGGACACAGAGGTGGAAAGAAAGAATGGCAGAAAGGCAATGGAAGGTGGCAGAAGAGATCTAGACTGCGCACAGACCGATGGGAAATGTTTTAGAGGAACTCAGATATAAAATGTACATACATCCCAGCCTGTTATCTCACTCAGCGCGTAGAAAGGTTTGCCTGCAAATGCACAGCTGCAGCCAGTTGTTTCTGCGAAAAATAACTGTGATGAGAGCTGGCTCCCAGGAACTGCGCACCCGCGTGGGTCGTGCGGCTTCTGTGGGTTACGACGAGAAAAGTGCGGCCATCGGAAAAGGCAGCGGAAAAGTCACCGCGGCTGCCAAAGCCACCTAAAAACGGATGCGGAATGGAAGGTTGAAATTTTGACAGTGAAGCACAGAAAATTTTAGCAGGTCACAGCCGAAATACCCGGGAGTCCTCAGCAGACGGAATCACGGAATCATGGAATTTTCAGGGTTGGAAGGGACCTCTAGAGATCATCTAGTCCAACTCCCCTGCCAAAGCAGGACTGCCCAGAGCACAGCACTCAGGACTGCATCCAGGCGGGTCTTGAAAATCTCCAGAGAAGGGGACTCCCCCACCTCCCTGGGCAGCCTGTGCCACTGCTCTGCCACCCCAACCCGAAAGGAGTTTTTCCGTATATTTGAACGGAACCTCCTATGTTCCAACTTGTGCCCATTGCCCCTTGTCCTGTCACTGGGAACCACTGAAAAGAGTCTGGCTCCATCCTCCTTCAACCCACCCTTTAGATACTTGTACGCCATAATAAGGTCTCCCCTCAGCCTTCTCTTCTCCAGGCTAAAGAGTCCCAGCGCCCTCAGCCTTTCCTCATAAGGGAGATGCTCCAATCCCTCAATCATCTTGGTTGCCCTTCGCTGGACTCTCTCCAGCAGTTCCCTGTCCCTCTTGGACTGGGGAGCCCAGAACTGGACACAGTATTCCAGTTGTGAATTCCAGACGCTTGGTCTGAGAAATAATGTCAGAAATTTGGGGTCTGTGTAGGTTTCCGAGACTGCAGAGATGCGTTAGCCTGCACGTACTGCAGGCCTGGCCGTGCAAGCTCACCTTCTGTAATTTCTGCGTCTCATAAAACCAATCCATCTCTGTGGGGCTTCTGTATCGATTTATGCATAGGATCGCCGTTTTTTGGGGGGTTACTGTATTGGTGAACGCAGTAACGTTTGGTCAATACTGCACAAAGTCCGCAGCCTTAGCCAAGCCGATATCCAGCTGCTCAGACTCTTTCCAATGTGCTTTTCTCAAAACATCACGGCTCCGCAAGTGCGGGTAGGAGTGCGGTCGTGTGCGCCGCATCCCTTTGTGCGGCCGCCTTGGGATCTATCAGCTGGCACGCCAACAGAAATAACCTAGCTTCGACCTGTTTTCCTGAGTTTTTTTTTGTCTTCCTCGCACTTCTGCGGTGACGGCTGGAGCCCCAGGCTGGCAGAGTCGGCGGAGTGCTTTGAGCAAACCCATTCACCAGGACGCTGAGGCTTTGTGAGAAACTCTCCGCCTGGACCCCGGTCAATACCGCTTGATCCTCGCCGTCGCGTCCTAAGGTATTTCTCTGAGGAGCTCTATTCAAGCTGTCTATTTCCAATCTCTTAACCTTTCACGGCGCATGTTTTTTTAATGACAAAGCCGGAAAGAGAGGGGATCTTTTTAGTATAAAGGTCACAAATCAGAGTTTTGTTTTAACAGGTTTGTCGTTCCTTTGTTGAGATTTTATTTAGCAAAAGTCGTTGCCGGTCTAGCCGTATATAGGAAGGAAAGAACCAAGGCAGTAAAATCACAGCACGCGTTGCCAAATGACTCTTTAATTAGGAAGTAAGTGTTTTTTCCGTTCCTGTAACCTCTGGCATTCAGGGCTGGTGAGCAGCCAAGGGAAAGCGGCATATGGAGAAGAAGAATGTGGCATTCGCGAGAGGTTAAGATTAAGTGTCCAGTCAAAACAAGTCAAAATGATAAGGTTAGCATATGCCATTCCTTCCTCCCCTCCCCCCACCTGCCTTCCCCCTCCCCTCTCCTTCCCGCCCCGGGGAAGCGGCGCGCAGTGGAGAGGAAGAGCCATAAGCTATTCGTAAACAACGCGGGCCTGAGTTCAGCATATTAAAAAGTGTTCAGTCAGATAATTACCCTTAATTATTAATTCTTTTTCATGATCAGCTTAGGTGGCAATGGTGCAGAAAAAGGGAACGGTTTGGTATTTGCGATCTGCCGCGCGCTCGCAGCCTGCTCAGCGCTGGTGTTTGGCACCCAGGGATTCAGCTCTTTCGTGTTTACCAAAGACTGATAGAAATGACAAAACAGCTGGTTTTTTTTTGTGAAAATTGTTTGTCGCCTTCTAACTTTTCGAGTCACTTCTTTTAATGTACAACCGGGCTTGGTACGCCTTGGAAGATACAAGTCTTTTAACAGCCCCTATGGTCGGATACGCTATCTGAATTTTACTGCGAATTTATCTACAAATTGCAATCTGCTTTTTTATTTTTATTTTAAGATACAGCAGATCAACGACTTAGTAAATTTCTGTAACTCTAAGAAACAAACCGCAGATTAGTTTTAAACAAATGTTTCTTCAATGCCTGGCGTACGATGGCTTAGCAGCAGGTGAATATGCGTTAGGACTGTCATTAAAGTAATTTAAATGCTTGGGAGCAGACCTCCTTCTTAGAGGTAGGCGGGACGTGCTGTCTTCCGTTTGCCAAAGGTCATATACACCTTGATTTTTCGTCCTCCAGGGACTTTCATCCCTGCTTTTTCTTTGATGCTTGGGTTTTAAACCTACCCCGTCACTCTTGGGTACCGCTGTGTGCTTGGCTTCACGCTGACACGGGCATCAGCTCCCCTCTGAGGCTCACGGTTCTGCTGCAGCGTCGGCTGTTTTTAGGTTTTATACCCTGGTAATCACCACAGTACCTGAAATGCGCTGCAGGGACTGTAATTAACACCTGTCCTGGGCTGTTTCTTTTCCTGGGTGAGGGTTGTTTTTTTTTTTTGGGGGGGGGGGGGGGGGTNGGGGGGGAATTGGCCACCCCAGGGCATGGGTGACTCCTACCTGCATCGCCAGCATGGGCACGCCGGGATGGCAGCAGCCGGCAGCTGAGCCAGCATTAGCAAAGTTTGCTGAAGATTTTTCCAACAAAACCACAGCACAAAAGCTTTTTTTTTTGTTGTTGTTGGGGTGTTTTCTTTTGTACAGGACACTCAGAGATACTTAGTTATATTTTGCTGGTTTTTGCCACACACACAAGTGGAAAAATTCATTTTTTGCTTTACTTTTTAGCCTCTCCTCCAGTGCCTTTATCTTAGTTTTGACTACAGCATCCTAAACGTACCAATGCCTTTTCTTCATCCTAATGCTTCACTAGTGGAAAGTGATGGTTTTTGAACAGTAACAGTATCGTTCACCGTTTTGCTAGAGCCTGAAGTTGCGTTAAGTTTTGAATACATGATGAAAACCCTGACTCATGGGTTTCTCCTGTGGGTCTGGATTTCATACGAAGACCTCAAGTTTGTGTGCGGAATTTGTTACTCAGTGTAGACCCTGATTCCACAAAGACAACTATGCATATTCAAATATAAGTGTGCGAGTCTCGATGCTGCGTTGATTCCTTATAGAGGTGAGCACATGCATGTTTGCAGCGTTGAGGTATTTTAGATGCTTTTCCTCACTAATAAATGCAGATTTCTTTTTTAACGAGGGGCAAACAAGGCCTGGGAGTCCTGCAAGGCTGGATTTCTCCCTTGTGCAGCCCCCGAAGCCAGGGAGGGACCCAAACCCGGAGCGAGGGCTGGTGCTAGAAGGAAAACCATCTCCCAAAGCCAATACGTTGGGTAACTATGCTCTGAGGAATGGGGGAATTAATTAACAAGCCAGGATTAATGAGGTAAGTTGATGAGAGTGGGCCTGTTTATAGGGTAGTTTACAACAAACTGTTTAAATAAACTCTTTGTGGAAGGAATCAGTCCTTAGTCTGTTTGAGAAGTGAAGCCCACTCTCAATTCCCCTCCCAATATTCCTGTAATTCACAGTATGATACAGAAATAGTTGCATTAGAAATAGTTTTGAAGTGATGGAGTTATACCCATGTATTACTGTATAATAAATGCAGAGAACTGTTGCAGAGAAAGCATAAAATAAGCATATGAATTTTCCCCATTCTTTGCTCTTCTCAGGTGTGTATTATTTTAGGTTTTATTTGGCGGCATTGCAGAGAAGTTGGCTTCATGTTGATGGCAGCGGTTTGGCCATGATGGCAGTGGGACATGATCCTCACAGGAGGCTTATTCTTTTTCCTGGTGTTTCAAATTCTATTTTACGTGCTTTGCACTTCATTTTTCTTCTCTTTTCCCCTATTTCTTTTCATTTTTCCTCTCTTTTCTCAGAAAAAAGATTTCCCATTTCACAGCAGCAGCCATCTGACAAAACAAAGTATACGGCGCATCAAAGATGTAGGTTGTCCCTTCAGTTTTAAAAATCAGGGGAAAAGCAGAGTTCTTTCATTTCTTCCCTCTTTTCCTTGTCTGCTTAGCTGAGATGAGATCAAACAATCCTGTTTTATGAGTGATAGAACAAGCTACATGCCCGTCTCGCAGCATCCCAGCTGTAGAGACTGAATCAACGGTTTCGGAGGCTATTTAATTATGTCAGCACTCAGCACATTTAAAAATGCTCCAGATGTGCTCTTGCAATGAGCTTGCTTGCAGAATCAGCTTTAAATTACAGTTCTTTCTGGAAGCCAAATGCTTCTAGCGGTATAACTCCCCTTAACGAAAATTATTTTCATAAGCTGGGGAGAAAATAGTGGATTTTAAATACCAGTTGAGTGACAATATTTTTTAATTTTTCATCCAATGGGGTATTCGCACCGAGTACGTATGTAGACCTGCCATTGCCGTTTATATACTACCCCAATAGAATGAAAAATATAACATCTCACAATGTCCTGGAGTTTGTACTAGAATAACACTTAGTTAACAACAGAATTGTACTTGCCAAGGCTTGAGCGTTTCAGAAAATTGAGGTATATACAGTGCTTTTTTGTTACTAACCTAAGCTGTGATCTGAGTAGTAGATTCAGGAAAAATGGACTTTTTGGGTTCGGCTGAACTTTAACATTTTAATTTTCTGGCCTTTTTAGCGCCTTTCACTGACTTTGTTGTATTTTGACCCAGGCCTCGTAGTTGTTCTCCTCTGGTTTTGTTCAAAGAAAATTGCTGCCGCACGTCTTGGTGGAGTCGAGGGTGTTCCCTGCTCTGATGTTTGTGTCTGCTGATGGAGGAGCTGATCTCTTCATTTGCGGCAGCAGCTGACAGGCGAAGAGTGTTGTGGGGCTGGAAATGAAAGGTCATCGCGGTCATCTCTGTCCTCACCTCTCCTACGGGCGTAGCGAGTCGTGAAAGCGGTATCTTGAACTCCAAGCACTGCCGGGGATCAGTCCGCCCATCACTTGACATACTGAGAGACACGATCCTGACTTTATACGAGGGCTTAAAGTTTGGGGAACGCAGAATCAGTTGTTGCTAAATAAAATTGCTGTTATTACTAAAGGCAAACGATAAAGGCAATCACATCTCTGTTTTGGGCACTGCACAAAACCCAGGTTTGATATTTAGGATCTTTCCTGGTCCTTGTGCTGGTGAAGGATTTCCAGAGAGCCTGTGAATGGCCATCGCCACACCTTTCCTGGTCTGAACAACTTCTCCCGTTCCAAGAAGCTTGTTGGGGGATTTGCTGTTGTCTGCGGCCAGTGCCCATCTCCTTGAGTCTCCTGGGAGATGGGAAGGGACCGACTAACGAGTATGGCCCTTGGCGGTTGTGTTGAGACAAATATGAGTGTTGTGACTACTGCAATTGTAGTGCTGAAGAAAAGTACCTATCCATTCCCTTGGGCAATCTAGAATTGCTTCTGGTTTAATCCCTCTATGCGACTGAGCAGCCTGGAGCAGCTCCGGGTGTCCAGTACAGCTCGTGACCCCAACACGTTCCCACAGCTCCTGTGAGCTCCCACTTTGCTGCTGTAAGCAGAAAGCAATGCTTTGCTTTTTGCTCGGGAAGATGAGCTGCTGGGAAGTGATGTACAACGTCATTTGGGAATAAAAAAATTATTATTATTTTTTTTTTAAATCAAAATGAAATATTTCAGCGTTTTTCCATTTCTTTAGTTCAGCATAACCCATTTCCAGTTCTAGCCCAGCCTTTCAAGAGCTTCATCCTCTCCCAAACTGCGTTTTTTCTGTGAAATGATACTTGGAAAATGCTTTAGCCCAGCTCTGTGATTCGGTAACATTTTCTCTCCCTCCCGGCCACCCCGTTCCCCTCTGTGCACGGCAGAGCTGCTGCCGGCAGGCGTAGGCAGGCTGGAGCCCAGCGGTGTCGGAGGTGATGGAACAGACAAACTCCTTCATGCTTTTTTCCCCTTTTCTGTCTCTCAGTCCCTTCTGACTTGAATCTTCCTGAAAATTCATTCTCCTGTAAAGATGCTGAAATCACTTAACATTTCTATGAAAGTGTGGGATTTATGCAAAAAGCGCATATCTATATTTGGACACCGTAACACGGCTATCTCATTCTGTGGGAGTCTTCCCTGATTAAACAGACTTTCTAACCTCGTTAGCGTTCGGGATGGAGGGCTGTAGGTGAAACAAGTTTTGGGGTGTCCTTCCTTCCCTGTGCACCCGCAGCTGCAGGCAGGAGTCGACCAACTACTCTCAGCCTCCCTCCGCTTCCCCCCGTCCCTCAGAATGATGTGTTGCAAAAGCTCTCCTGCACAGGGTTCTAGCTATACTTTAGGCGTGTTTAGCACTGTTGCTCTCCTCCAACCTTTCGTCAGCTCTTACCCCGCTTTCCTACAGCCTCCAGTGAGGACGAGACCCCATTGCACGGGAACGCGTCGCGGCAGCGTGCAGCGCTTGGGACCTTGCGGTAATGGGTTGCAATCACAGACATGAACATGTCGCTTATCATTATTATTATTATTATTATTATTATTTGTCGCTTGGGGCTAGATTAAAAAGAGGAAGGGTGATTTCCTCTCCGAAGTTGGGTTGAGTGCCCCTGGGGTTTGCAAAACCAATAAATAACATGTTTTTATCTGTCAGCCTTTTCAAGGAGGGGGGGAGCTGAGCGGTGCCGGTGCTCGGCAGGTTTTCCTGCGGCAAGAGCGGGTAGCGGGGGGCTGAGGTACTGCTGACATCAGTGTGTTCGAGCAGTGCAGTATTGATAGTCTTCAAAATATGAGTACTGTGGCGGTGACGCTCGCAAGTGGTGTCTTGCAAAAGTCCCCACTCAAAAAAAGAGGAAAACTGGGAGGTTTCTAGAGATGTAAATGGGAGATGACCATCCCATCGCTGCTACCTCTCAGTGGGAGGTAGGTATTTAATTCCTGTTTTCACAAGAGTTTATCTTCCACTAGTAAGAAGCCATTGGATAAATTGTCTTCAAAATATGGCAAATGTAAAATGTTGAATGCTGTTACCCTACCCAGTGGCTTTCAGGAAATAAAGGTGTGGTGGTTAAAGAGCCTAACCCAGTCTGCACGTCACCATCTCAAGTTGCACCGGAGGAGATTTAGGTGGGATATTAGGAAAAATTTCTTCACCAAAAGGGTTGTCAAGCATTGGAACAGGCTGCCCAGGGCAGTGGTTGAATCACCGTCCCTGGAGGTATTTAAAAGATGGGTAGATGTGGTGCTGAGGGACATGGGTTAGTGGTGGACTTGGCAGTGATGGGTTAACAGTTGGACTCAATGATCTTAAAGATCTTTTCCAACCTAAATGATTCTATCTCTAGGAAGAGATATAAGCTCACTAAGGACTTGCAAGCTATAGATGGGGCAAAAAAGAGGTATGTTTATGATATGTTGCCATGACAATAACTGTATAGATTCAGCTATCTTTAAATTTCTTAAAATGTCTGAATTCTAAGGTAGAACAAAGGAAATCTTTGAAAGGACAGGCTGACATCTTTTTCCCACTTGTGTATTCACTGTCTAAAGGTTAAAATGATCTCCAAGCTTCTCTTTTGTTCTGGCAGGTATATTTGTGGTCTCAGGTTTTGAAGATGTGTTGATCCTTGGTGGAATGTGAATTTAGGTAAGGGTCTCTGAGCCCACAGGCCCGGGTAGGAATAAGACCATATGAAACGGAAACAGTTGAGAATTTACTCTGTGTGGCTGAGAATTTGAGCCTGTCATTTCTGTGAAGGCTTGCAATTTTTGTGCGTGATTAAAGATGCTCATCCAGTCTTTTTGAAGTTGCTTAAACTAATAAACTCTGCTTCTTACTTAAAGCACAAATCTGACAACATCGATTTTGAAGAGCAGAGGAAAGAGTAAGTTTGAGTTTTGCTAGGGAAACATTCGCTGGTGAAGAAATCTCGTATGCCAGGTTTTAGCTTAAAGCAAATGCTAAGGCCATACATGACCGGGTGGAAAATGTTCCTTAAAATGCCAGTGTTTACAAACTGACTTCCAAAAGTACTTAGGATTGAGCCTGGGACTTGTACGGTTGCCATCAGTGGGAACAGAGGTCAGTGCAGAGAGCCCATGTGGAGCCCAATTGACTTCAATGGTCTCTGCATGGGAAGAACTGCGGTTCAGACAGGCCATAAACTGGCTGCAACTGGGGCTGTTACAGCGATACGTTGCTTGTAGATACTTCTCCGATCTTTTGGGCACAAACAGCATTTAAAGAATTGCACGTAGAGCATAAAATAAGCTCTAATTGGGAGCGCTGTCTAAAAATGCGGTGTGTATAATGAATGATTACTGGAAGGATAAAGATGTTTAAAATTATTCAAAACAACTTTGAGAGAGATGTCTGTATGAATTGGTGTTGTAAAATAAGCGATATAAAATCTATTGCAGATAAATTGTAGTAACTTACGGCATAACATTTTTTGATTCTTTAAGTACCTTAAAGGCATCATATGTACAAATAGGTTTACAATTTTCCCAGATCGCTCTTGATGGTTGAATAATATCTTTGAACAGGGCCCAGCTATTTCTGAAGCGCACCAGGCACAGCACACACAGCAGCAGTGGCTTTTCTTCTGCATCCAACAGTGGCCATGGATTTTTCAGGTTGTTTTGCTGTCTGAATAATTAAATCTGACGACATAAACACAGGTTATTCCTGTGTGTTATAGTAGCAGAAATCTGCGCTGATTTCAGAGACTCTCAGTGTGATAATCGTATAACAAGAAATGAAATATGCCTAACGGGAAGATGGTTAAGGAAAGGAAAACTTCCGTTAACACAATTTTACAAATACGCATCTCCTGAAGGCACCTAAATCATACACTGGAGGGACCTCCAAGGCCATGGCAAAAATAAGGAAATTAAACTTAGTGTCCCACATCGCAGTCTTTTATAACAAGGTCTTTATTTTTCCCCAAAGCAATTTTAAAACCAGAAGAGTGATAACACAATGTTAAAGGCAGAAATTCCCCATGCCGTTTGGAATGCTAATTACCGCAAAACTTATTTATATCCCTGTTTAAGTGCAAGACTTGGTCCCTGACTCTGGAAAACCGGCTGGCACCTCCCACAGGGTGCTGCTCGGACAAAGTTAAGTCCGTCAGCTGGAGGGTTTGCAGCTTTCCTGTCAGTCTGGCACACAGTAAATAAGTCAGAATTTCCCCGGATGAAGCAACTTTGCATGGGAACTTGTTGTAATCAAGCACTTTAAGCTGCTCCTTAATTCTCTGTGTCCCACCAGGGACTGAAGTGATGGTGAAGTTAGCTTAATAAAAGGAAAATTAGGATCAGTCAATAAGATAAAGCAAAACTGATGCTGATTATCGCATCATTTCAGGTCTATAGACTCGGAGTTGTAGAGCTTGGTTCCTGCACCCCTGGGGATGGGTGCGTGTCTGCCCCCAGCACCCAAACCCGGGGCAGCAGTGGGTCTTGTGCCATGGGAGCACTATGACAATAACGCTCCTTTCTAAGAGTTCAGTAATATAGAGCGATTGGTCTGTGCATAGGCGTATATGTATTTGCACACGTGTATGCCTATGCAGACACAAATCAATGCCTGGAGGTCTTTATGATCTGTCCACGACAGTGAAGGAGGTAAACCTTAGTTGTGTAACTCCTAAAGATGTACACTGGTGGCAGAGGACAGGAGGACTTCTCCGCGCTTTTGGAGTGGCACCTGCCATCTTCTGAGCTGCATCCCTCTACCTACTGCCGGGTGAAATTTTGTGAGTTTAATGCCCTGAAAGGAAGACCAGAGGGTCGGACTGTCCTCTACGGTGCGAAAGTGCTGCTGGGAGAGAGGGATTTTAAAGCCAGTTCTTTCTCTTACAGAGCCGCTGTGTGAAGAGAGAGCCAACAGGTTTGATGCATTCGGCTGTCCCTGGGGGTCCTGTTCCTTTGGGCCTTTCCCACATCCCCCCAAATGCCCTTTTCAAACCCAGTTTCATCTGGGAGCATGGTCCAGTGCACCAGCTCTGCCCCAGCCGAGCCGGGTCTGGGCAGTGCTCCTCTGGGCTTTGGCCAGTCCCTCCCTCCATGGAAGCAACCTTAGGCAGCTGTGCCCAAAATATTTTCCATTTAGCATTGGTAAATTTTGTTAATATTTTTTCCAACGGCACTATGGAGATTTGGTACAAAGGGTATCCGAAGTATTGCCTCACGTCTCTAACGGGCACCAGATTATTTTCTTCACTGCCTGTCAGTGTCCTAAAACCCAGGAGAGGCTACATCTGCTTACAAAACATCATGCACACCCGTGGGAAAAAGGAATACCGTTGGTCACACTGGTGCCCAATAAACAAATAAACCAGACTATAACTGAAATAAGACCACTGTGTCATATCTCCATAGAATACGTGAAAGAAAGTTCAATGTCTGTGAAGATGAGAAAGTAGACACTATTTTCCAGCTTCAAAGACAGTGTAACTAATGTTGCAGGGACATTAATTACGTGGAAAAAAATTTAAAACACTAAAATTGCACTTGACAGAATCCCTTTAAACTAATATAGTGTTAGAGTCTACTAATGGTTTCTGGCTCCAATAAGTTTCCACAATTTTCTCTTTATTTAAGTCTTAAACTCCCCAAATTAAATGCAATTGGAAAATCAGTTATCTTGTTTTGCTTTATGCTCTTGCTAACTCAGCATCGTTATATGATCTTGTTTTCCAGTCTCAAAGTTTTCCCTCTTTGTCATTGCCACAAAGTTTTGTTAGAGCAGAGCTGAAAAAATTATCCCTGCGTTAAAGAGGTTTTTAATTTCACTTTTGTTCTGTTCATAGGGCCAACCTCCCGCGCACTCCCCGTATTTATGAACTACAACATCATTATTCCTGGGGTGAGCCCTCAGGTGTCCAGAGCGGCATAGAATCATAGAATGCTTTAGGTTGGAAAGGACCTTGAAGATCATCATGTCCCTGGGCCGCATCACCTGTGGCTGTTGGACCTCAACTGTTCGTAGAGGCGTTGCTGAAAGATGGCTTCAAGGGTGACATTCTGGACTGCCTCTGCTCTCCTGGAGCTAAACAGGAGTCAGGGCTGGATGTGAGCAGTGCAGGACATGGCTGGGGAACATGGCTCTGTACGGCATCCTGCTTTGGGCCAGGGTCACCAGGCTGTGAAAGGAGGAAACCTGCTCATCAAGCCTGTGACTACAGTCATCCTTTCTCCCAGCTCTGTCCTGGGCACCGGGAAGGTGAAGTCACATCCTATTGTATATATTTTTTTTTTTCCCCCAGCACATGATGAGTATTTCCTTAATTTATATAATTGGTTTTAATGCTGAGACTTGAAGTCTCAGGGGTAGGGAGACAAGTCTCTTTAGGGTAGGGACCAAGGTGAAAATCATGTTCTGCTGAAGCCCTCTCAGGCTGTGAATGTTTTGTGTCTGGTATGTCCGCACAGTCCTTTGTCTCATATTGATGTTTCCTTTTGGGATATATATTAATCATATGTATAGAGCTACTTCAACCTAATAAGTAAAGGAAGGCAGTGTCTCAGTAGGGTATTGCTATTCTGACCCTCAGTTAATTGCTTGTTAGCTCAGAAAAATAGTGCTTTAAACTGCTGGGGCTGATTTATACTTCCATGTGGGTCACGGTTTTGAATCCATGTCGTGGTATGAATCGAAAGAGGTACTGATCTGAGATAAGCACTTTTATATATATATATGTATGTATGGGAAAAATCTGTTTATGCTATCAGGTGTAATTAACAGCTACAGGAAAAGCACGAGACTGTTCGGCTACGGAAAATGGAGTTCTGGATGCAAATATTAGTCTGAAACGTGCAAAGGTTTTCAGACCCTGTCCTGGTTTCGGATGGGAAAGAGTTAATTTTCCTCCTAGTAGCTGCTGTGTTTTGGATTTAGTGCGAGAATAATGTTGATAACCCTTATTGTTTTAGTTGTTGTTAAGTAATGTTTATAGTCAATGAAGGACTTTTTCAGCTTCCCATAGAAGCTGAGAGGGAGCATAAACAGGGCAAGCTGGCCAAAGGAATGTTCCTTACCGTGGACATCGTGCTCAGTACATAAATGGGGGCTGGCTGGGGGCAGGGATCTGCGATCCCTGCTCAGGATGGGCTGGGCGATCAACCATCGGGTGGTGAGAGCGGTTTGTTTTGCATCACTTTATTTTGTATATTCTTTTAGTATTATTACCATTATTATTTTTCTCTTCTGTTACGGTTGTATTAGACTGTCTTTATCTCAACCCATGAGGTTTTTTTTTCCTTTTTTTTTCCTTTTTTTCCCATTTTTATGGAATTATTTTACCATTATTACCATTATTATTTTTTTCTTCTGTTATGTGTATTAGACTGCCTTTATCTCAACCCATGAGGGTCTTTTTTCCTTCTTTTTCCCATCTTTTTCTCCCTACCCTTCTAGGGGAGGGGGAGTGAGCGAGCGGCTGCGTGGTGCTGGCTGGGGTTAAACCACATCAGACCCTCTCTTAGTGTTTGCTCTGCAAGCGTCAAAGTTTGCCGTTGCAAAATTTTGCTCTTATTTTGCAGTCTGAGAATAAACAGTTTTGCTTAAGTCTGGTAGCAGTCCTTAGCCTGGAAAGGTTACGTTCAAACAGATATATAGCGGCCTTCCAGTCCCTAAAGGGGGCCTACAGGAGAGCTGGGGAGGGACTTTTTACAAGGACATGTAGTGATAGGATGAGGAGAAATGGCTTCAAACTGGAAGAGAGGAGGTTTAGATTAGATATTAGGAAGAAATTTTTCACTGTGAGGGTGGTGAGGCACTGGAACAGGTTGCCCAGAGAAGTCGTGGAAGCTCCATCCCAAGTTGTGGAGGCCCCATCCCTGGAGGTGTCCAAGGCCAGGCTGGATGGAGCTTTGAGCAACCTGGTCTAGTGAAAGGTGTCTCTGCCCGGGGCAGGGGGGTGGGACTAGATGGTCTCCAAGGTCCCTTCTAACCTAAACTATTCCGTGATTCTCTGATTCTATATTGCATTGAGTCAGGTGGGGAAACTCATTGCTGACACTAAAGAGGACCGCAGGGCTGAGCTGCAGCTGCGGCCACACCGGAGCATGGGAGGATCTCAGAGGGGCTTCCTGGGGTAGCTCTGGCAGCAGGACTGTTTTGAGAGATGCTGAAAAGAAGAGATGTTCTCGGTATAATTAAGGCAGTTTCCTCCCTCCAGCTCATAAGATGAGGTATAATATTCACATAACCAGTGCAGGGAAAAGCAGAGCTGCCTCAGTGGTGATTTTCTCACCTGACCTTTTGTTTTACTGGTGCTTTTGCTGATTCTTTTCCTTTTTCAAGAAAAAGCCTATGCGGCTTACTTCAACAGGCTGAAAATTTTCCTGGTTTTTTTTCCAGGCGTTGGCTAGATGAAGGGCTCTATGTGTCTCTCATAAGTCTTTCGCCAACTGAGAAGGTGCCACATCATCTCATCATGTTTGTCTGGCAAATGAGGGGCCATCCAAGAGCTGCCACCACCTCTCCCCAGCGCGGAGACGCCAAGAAAACATTAAAATGCTGTTGTGGTTGTGGGCAGTATATTCTGGAAACCGAACCCCGTGAACGAAGGAGCGGCTGTAATGAAGTGATATACTGTTGGTCTTGAGGCTAGTGTAGTTACGGAGAAGCTATAGCTCTTCCTAACAAGGAAAAAAGCAATTTCTTAGACTTGAACTTCGCAATAATGAAATGTGAAACTCTGTGTCGGTATCACTTCTGTAGCTAAGGGCCATCTGCTGCTGCTGGATCAAAATGTCCTCAGTCTCCAAAGAAATTCGCAGAAAGGCCAAGAATAGTTTTGTAGTTTGAGAGGCTGTGGAGCATCTCTGAGTTACTCATAACTAGCTGCAATACCTCAAGCCATAAACTCACTTTTTTTTTTTCTTTTCAGAAAAAACAGAAAGAATCCAACACAGAAAGTAGAATAGTAGAAACAAAAAAAAAAGGTAGAGTTGAATTAAATTCTATATTTGTGACAGCAACATCATGAAATGTGTAGTTCTGTGTATAACTCAGAAAACATCATGTATATAGCATAAAAAAAAGGATTTTGCTGAGCTTCTTGTGCAAAACACGGATTAAAATAAGAGTATCACCATTTCCGAGTATTCTTTTTACATTGGACTCAACAGTATTTAAGTATGTTTTTTGTGTATTCACTCTAATATGGCTGGTAAGGAGGATATAGAAGAATAATTAGAGATAAGCCACTTTTCAATTAACTGCTACCTGCTGCTACCCACTGGTGGACATAAATTACTGGCAGATAATTTTATCCTTGTATTACTTGAGAACCTTTGGACATCATGTGCTTGACCTAAATTTTTAATGACATTATGAAGCCCTAGTTAAATATAAAAATAATGTTTTTGGAGCGCAGTTCTTTATTAAAGTTCCTTGGGCTGTATTTTTTTTGTATTCAGCTCAGCATGTGAATGTTTTTGTGTCCTTTTGCTTTAGGTACAGAAACTCGCTTTCTAAACCTTAGCATGGACTGACTGATATAACCCATTAGAAGCCACATTGGAGAATGGGATGAAATGGAAAAAAGACTGTTGAGATCTGTTCAAAGGAAATTACGACGGAGTTTTTCACAAAAAATAACAATGCTTATTCATGGATCTGTGACTGAATACAGTCCAAGTCTTAGCTTCTGATGCGTCATTTCTTGAGGCCCTAATGATCCTGAAATGTAGGATGCACAGCACTACCAGTGAAAAAAGTGGAGAGATTTCAAATTATCCATTTGAAATCATTATGATTTTTTTAAACTCAAATCTAATCTCAGTCTAATCCAGAAAATGGAAATTAACACAGAAAGATGTTTCTACTCTTAGACATTAAGAAGTTTTCTACTCTGTTAAGTGTCCAATCAAGAAATGGAATATAATCTTCAACAGTTAAAAAATAATTAGCAAGCTTGTGTACTTTAATGTAAAATTAGTTCTTTCTATAGTAGGAGTGAAGCTTTTACCTTATTCCTACTCCAGGGAAAAAAAAGTTGTCTTTTCATACATACCAAAACTCCACGAACAATAAGGAAGAAACTTTCTTCTCTATGGAATTTAATGTATTTGATCTACTAGATACGCGCACAGATGCTTACAATAACTGCTATCAGTAAATGAGTACTTACATAGCACCAATGGTGGGGATCATGCTGTGGAATAGGGTCACTGCTCTAAGGGCTGCGGTCAGACATGTAGGTAATGTGTAGACAGCACAAGTTTTACTTAATTTAGTCTCCTGCTTTCTCCTAGCGTCCCATTCTACGCTTTCCTCTCTATGTTATACACCTAAGCAGAAAACAATGATTCATACATCCACTAATTTTAATTTCAATTTTCTCTTTTTCAGTTTTGAATGGCATTTACTTGGGTATGAGATGCACTTTCAAGAAGTCCTTACAGTATTATGTTGCATTAACGTGATACTATCTTCAAAGACTTCTTCGCTTTAGTAATCATTTTGGTTTGCTAATCCTAAATGGTGGAGAGTCCCCATCACTAGAATTTTTCAAGATGCAACTGGACGTGGTGCCAGATAATCTTACCTTGGCTGTTTCCCATGAAAGGTTGGACCAGGTGATCTTCCAAGGTCCCTTCCAACCTGGGCTGTTCTATGATTCCAAATGTTCAAACACGTGGAGAAACCTTCTTGTATCATCAGAGTTATTTAAAAATCATGAGAATTAGTTTTTAATTATTGGACATTAAAATAGCTTCAAGTTTTGAGCCTTCGGGGTTTGGATTTTCAGTCTTTTCTCCGCCACCCTGCTGGTTAGACTTTGTTTAAGTACAAACTGAGACTCTTCTGCTATGGCACGACTCCTCCAGAAGATGTTTGATCCAAACACCATATTGCATGAAAGTAGCAATAAAGCTGGTGATACTGTTAATTAGGAGAGCAACGGAGAGATGGCGTATTACAGCTATGTCTGACTCGTCGAGTCTAACCGGGGTTCAAATGAAAGCTGTTTTGAGCTGGGAATAGTGATTGCAGACGGCAGGCAGCACCGCGGGATCAGCCTGTGGACATGCCAGTGTTTGCACATTGCCTCTAAGTACACTGCAAATAAAAAAAAAGGAATTTTGCTGAAAAAAACCACCCCAACTCCCCCGGTTTTCAGATGAAGAGAACCGAGTCCTGGAAGAGCAAAATATGTTCCTCTCTTTGCGCTTGAAATAGCACATCACTGGGGAGCGACTTGATGGAGGTGGCGGTGGCCGGGAGCAGGTGGGATGGAGTTCAAGCACATCAGTGAATGTTTCCACAGGGTAACGGATCAGGATTTGTCCAACTGTGTCTAAATATCACGTCCTTCTGAGCCATATGGAAATGCTCAGGGGGGAAAATATTATCTGGTCTTTGTCATAAATGCTGCTAAGCTTTCTTCCCAACTGTTCCTCGGTGCTGATTATCTCAATATAAAGGCAACGAAATAGGGAAGTATGAAGTGTTGTCTGAGGAAAATGATCCTAGAAATCCTAGAAATGGATTTCCAGAGGTTACCTTTGATCTAACGTTTTATTATTAAAAAGAACTTAGCTGATCTGCACGATTTCATTAAAGAAATCAATACGTTCTGTGAGTTACAGAAGTAAAAACATACCTCTGAAGCCAGTAAAATTTAACTTAAAACATCCACAAATTTCTTTAATATTTCTTTAAAACAGTTTTCAGGCTGAGAATCTGTTCTATGGCTGAGCTGGAGAAAAATTTTATGGCTGAGTTATAACTCCCTCTCCCTAAAAATAGGAAGCCCATAAACGATGGGATTGCAATAGGCGAAGAAGGAAATGATTGTAAGGTAGAGATAAGAGGAATTCATCAGAGCAAGGTCAAGAGAAGGAAGAACCTTGGGAATGTTCTGGAAGTGGCGATAAACCCACCCATGGAAGCATCATTATCCAAAGGGCTGATATCACGTAGTGATAGGAGCATCTGCCTGTATTTTCTTTCCCCCCGTGCATGGATTTCTGAAGTCCGGTTCCAATTAAGATGCACGTCCACGGAATGTGATGGTGAGTTGAAAATAAAAATGCTGTACATTTTTTAACAAGAAACCCTAGGTGTGCCTCGGCAAATTTTGAATTCAGATTCACTTTAGGTAGTAGCGGGCACCCTAAAGCTTTCTTGCTTGTTGCAAGCTTATCCGAATCTGTTGTAACTATGAATTGGGCTTGCAACCTTATGATAACCATCTCTCTCAGAAATAAAGTGACAGCACTCCTATTTCAGTCCACAGTAACGTCCTGTCATGGTATTTCATCGTCTTCTGATCTAAACCAGAACCTGAAAGTGCAAAGGTGCACGAAAAATAAAAATAAGCACTTTATCGGACTTTTCTAAGCCTTAAAAAAAAAAAAAAAGGTTTTGGGTCAGGGTAAGCTTGAGGGATGAGCAATAGCACTTAGAGGTTCTTATTTTCTCATGCAAGTTGTCCCATCTAAATTTTACGATGGTGAAAGTTGTCTGATTAAATTGCCCGGTTTTCTGTTTGCACTTTGATAAATCACTTTTACGCGGACAGTAAAAAGCACAGAAAACTTGGCAGACTCCTAACTGCTCAGTTATTCATGTACTACTTCTCTCTGTGCTGAAAACAGACTTAAACACAGGAATTGTTCCCTTTTTTTCCAGCGGGATAAACGCTGGCCTGAAGCACAGGCAGGTGATTGAGGACAGGGCTGGCTTGGAGCAGCGTCCCTGGCAGGATCGTGTCCTTGGGAAGCACCTTCCAAAATCGGTACAAACTTCCATTTCCCGCCCTGAAAAGAAAGGATTCTCACGTGAGGGACCTCAGAGGAGGGAAAAGTTACAGTGATGTNGAAGGAAGAACCTTGGGAATGTTCTGGAAGTGGCGATAAACCCACCCATGGAAGCATCATTATCCAAAGGGCTGATATCACGTAGTGATAGGAGCATCTGCCTGTATTTTCTTTCCCCCCGTGCATGGATTTCTGAAGTCCGGTTCCAATTAAGATGCACGTCCACGGAATGTGATGGTGAGTTGAAAATAAAAATGCTGTACATTTTTTAACAAGAAACCCTAGGTGTGCCTCGGCAAATTTTGAATTCAGATTCACTTTAGGTAGTAGCGGGCACCCTAAAACTTTCTTGCTTGTTGCAAGCTTATCCGAATCTGTTGTAACTATGAATTGGGCTTGCAACCTTATGATAACCATCTCTCTCAGAAATAAAGTGACAGCACTCCTATTTCAGTCCACAGTAACGTCCTGTCATGGTATTTCATCGTCTTCTGATCTAAACCAGAACCTGAAAGTGCAAAGGTGCACGAAAAATAAAAATAAGCACTTTATTGGACTTTTCTGAGCCTTAAAAAAAAAAAAAGGTTTTGGGTCAGGGTAAGCTTGAGGGATGAGCAATAGCACTTAGAGGTTCTTATTTTCTCATGCAAGTTGTCCCATCTAAATTTTACGGTGGTGAAAGTTGTCTGATTAAATTGCCCGGTTTTCTGTTTGCACTTTGATAAATCACTTTTACGCGGACAGTAAAAAGCACAGAAAACTTGGCAGACTCCTAACTGCTCAGTTATTCATGTACTACTTCTCTCTGTGCTGAAAACAGACTTAAACACAGGAATTGTTCCCTTTTTTTCCAGCGGGATAAACGCTGGCCTGAAGCACAGGCAGGTGATTGAGGACAGGGCTGGCTTGGAGCAGCGTCCCTGGCAGGATCGTGTCCTTGGGAAGCACCTTCCAAAATCGGTACAAACTTCCATTTCCCGCCCTGAAAAGAAAGGATTCTCACGTGAGGGACCTCAGAGGAGGGAAAAGTTACAGTGATGTAGAGCTGGCCCAAACATTTCAACTCGCACCTCTTCTTTTTTCTAAAGTTTTAAGATTTCTTAAATGAATTTTTGGGTTTTTTTTTGCTGTGTAAGGTAAAACAAGCCCCAGGCGGCTTTAACTTGCACGACCAGCATTCGCTGACCTTGGCAGAAACACAAAGGTCGCGTTTAACTTTTCACACAGGCGAACTATTGAACAAGCTCTGCTATGTATTAGGAATAAGAAGGGTTTTCTTTACCATCTATTGTGCCGGTTTCTTCTTTTCATCCATTCTTTCCTTCGGAGAATACACTGATTTCCCCTGAAACAGGTTCCCTTTGCAAGACTGAATATAGCTGCTGGTTCCTCTCCACCTTTCTTAATGCTTTGGTGGGAAGGGCAGCTGATGGTTTGGAGTTTAAATGTGATTTTTTTAAAAAAAAATAAAAGAAAAATAATAAGATTAAAAAGCAAAAAGATAATGGGAAAATGTATTTATAAACTTGTTTGATGTCTTGATCTCAAAGAATGATGATTATTGCATTGCTCCTGAGCTTCAACAACGCGTGGGGATTTTCCCTTATTTATGGTATTAATTCATGTGAAAATCTAACATTAATGGATGGAAAGAACAAATATAACTGTAAATTTCACTGTTTGGGTAAAGCAAACTAGGATTTCCTTTTTTCGTGTGTCAATGTGTTGTGTAGAACCCTAACTGGGACTGAAGGTTGGCTGAGCAAAAGGGGGGTTGGAATTTGGGTCTGCCTGCCCGATGTCCACAGATCACCAAGGACACAGTGCGGCAGCCCAAATCCCTGACCCTTCCGGCGGGTGGGAGTGAAACGGTGCAGGAACCCACCATGGGGTGTGACTGCAACAACGTTTTGAGCCGCGTCCTGTGAGCAAAACCCTGAGGGATTTTGCAGATGCGAGGAGGGGAACAGCTGGATGGAGGGGAACCGATATGCCCTACAACTGGAAATGTTTTGGGGGAAGGACCACGCCATTTTGCTCTGTGGAGGAGAAAAGAAATCTTAATTTCCTGCATCAAACTGCTGCGTCTATATGATGCCAAATGCTTGTGCTGTGATGGCCTTTGCCTCCATCAGCATGGCCGATGTCCAGGCATGGGAACCACTGGGGGACATTGTCCCTTTTGCGGTGTTCTTGCAGGTGACTTGGAATGGCTGGAGGTTCGGTAGTCCTGAGAATATTACGGCTATGCAGGAACACTTGTAACTTAGTTTTCTTTTATTTTCAAGCAGGTAGATAATATTATCTGCTGCTTTCCGCCTTTATTTACAGCGAAAGCCATATGGTTATGAGCTAGAGTTTATTACTGTCAATAAGCCCGTGGAAGGCTGGAAGGAGGAGTTATTACCTTTTTAATCAGCGCTTTCTTTATGCAAAACAAACGCTTGAACGGACCGGTGGCTAGATGCTGAGCCACAGTTCTGTGCTAGAGTGGCCGAACTCTTATTTTTCTTTCCCTTGTTTTAACCTCCGTGGGGCGCTGTGCTGAAGATCGCTGAGCGTAAGCCGCGGCGAGCGCGTTGGGTGGCGCCCACTTCCCGAGCGGTGATAAGCGATCGGGTCCATGACAGCATCTTAAAAAGGCAACTGTATAGACAATGCTTTTTATTGTCTAATCAAAATATTCGGGTTGTTTTTACATTTTTGCAAGGCTGGCTTGCCAAAGGCTTCCTCGAGCTGCACATGCTGCTGCTTTGTCTTGCTTTTATGCCTTATTGAATCCCATTAAAAGACAAACAAATCTCGCCGTCGTTAGGCACCTCGCTGACAACACCTGTCAGTCTGTCACTCCGACTCAGAGGCAGGTACCGCGGAGCTTCATTTTGGCAGAATTAGGAGGAAAATAGAAGGAAACATATCTGGGGCACCTGTTCTCAGCAAAGGAGTGATGGGATTATTATTACCAAAAATGAACTCAGTGTGCTGCTCAAAGAAAGCGGATAACAAGTACCGTTGCACTCATCAGTGCCGTTCAGAGTGTTCACGGGTTTTTTTTTTCAAACGTTCGCCTCGTTTTTCATCGGGAGGGGGGCATCCGCATCGGAAATATTCCGTTGGGCTCACCCTGGAAATGCGCACACGGACAGATAAACAAACGCACTGGAAAAGCGCATTCTTCAGCGATTAATTGCCATTAACCTAACTCGTGTGTGTGACCTTGAAAAGTGAGTAACAAGCACTCCTTTAATCCCCAGAGGTTTAATTTGCTTTAGAAGGACTATTAAAAGGATTAAGGATTAATTGTAAGACTTTTTTTTTTTTTTTTTCTGCAAGATGGAAAGGGTTATTATTGTACCGGGTGTGTACATGGAGAGAAAACATCTTTTCTACAGCGGTAAAAGATTAAAGGGTTTGAAAGCAAACACTACAGATACCTTTTTTCTTGAAAAATGTGCAGTAGCTGTAAGCCCCTGGTTTTGTTTGGTCTTTTAACAGACATTATTCCAACTATTATTACCCAGTGACTTGCATGTTCAACGAAGCCATGTTCAACAGGAGAAAACAATTTGCAGATTTGTCTTCATTTCTGTTTTAAATCTTCCCTTGGTTTCAGTCTAATTTCATTCGGGTTATAGGGAAAGAAAACGGAAGAGATCTCCGGTAAGTCTACGTTTCCTTAGCTCCCCTGAAGGAAATGCCATTGCCCAGATCTGCAGCTCCTGGAGGCCACCGAGGAAGGGCACCTCAATGGGGATTTTGATGGAAATTTGATCATTGCAGGTTGTTCTGACCTTATTGATGGGAAAACAGGGCAACACCTGATAGTTTATGAAGTCTGTCACTTATGGATAAGTAAAATTAGGG
Organism: Anarhynchus alexandrinus; assembly: GCA_008711295.1. Classification (NCBI taxonomy): domain Eukaryota; kingdom Metazoa; phylum Chordata; class Aves; order Charadriiformes; family Charadriidae; genus Anarhynchus; species Anarhynchus alexandrinus. The sequence goes on along the minus strand of VUYV01000784.1, from coordinate 3,386 downwards.
ATATATTATTCACATACATACAAAATGAGAGAAAAGAGTATGTAGAGTAAGGAGAAACAGCAAAGAAATTACATCTGAGTAGAGCACATTCTATGTGGCATATTTTCGTATATGTAGATTTTAAATTCAACATAATTCTTTTATTTCTGCTAATTATTTGTTATAGACCTATTACTACTAGTCCTGACATGTAATTTGTCACAACCATAGCATACCTGTTATGCATTATGTTTTCAATTAGGAGTGAAGAAATCGGTAAAGTATAAAGTTGGATGTTATTTTACATTCTGAAACGCTCTTAACTTGACCCACCTTCATCGAAGTCAATTGAGAGATGGTTTTGCATCGTGCTTCCACACTAGCTGAATGCCCAAGAATCGGTTCGGATCCCGACTCTTAGATATTGCACGTGCACCAGGACTTGCTTGGACCACCTGAGCCATCAAGACATAAGATAGCAAAGATTAAAAAAAGCTATCCAGCCCCAAGTACTGTAGGTCTGGAAGAGAAACAACAATCACTTCTGTAGACACTACAGCTTCTGCAACCAACGCTGAAGACTTTATTATTTAATCTCATCCATTCCCGTGTCAGTGCACAAACCATTGTACACTGTTCCACTCGTTGCATCCAGACGATGGCATCTCTTTTGTTTTTCCAGGCTATTTCATATTATTGTTGTGTCTTTCCTATTCAGTCTGAATTTCCTTTATTCAATTGCCTATTTCATCTTCCCATTCTGTGCCACTGCTGGGCCCAGTGCTATGGTGAATCTTTTCCCCCTCTGTTGCGTGTTTGTGTATTTCTGCGTGACTCTCCTGCTCCTTCTGTGCCCCGTGCGAGCCCGGGGAGGGTCACAGCATCTGTGCTTAACAGCTTGGCTGACAAATATGAGCTGAGTTCCTGAGATGTGGAAAAATAGCAGTAAAAGCTCTTCTCTTTTGAAAAGTAACCGCCAGTCTGATTGCCATCGCCCACTCCCCAGCTCCCTCGACTTCACGAGGCGTTGCGCGCTCTCCCGGGGCGAGGGGACAATTTTACGGGGATATTGTTGCTGACCCGAGACGAAGCTGGATGCGACTCTCAGCGCTGTTTCTTTACGAGAAAGGGGCCTTTGTGTCTGAAAGCAAACATCGACGCCACGTGGTTCTTTCAGTGGAGTTTTGCCTCCTGATCTTGTATTATCGGGAGCAGAACACCTGATTTGGGGAGGGTATAAAGGTTTGTTGGTGGGGTCACAAAAAACCAGCTGTCTCTGGGAGCTTGGGAAACCTCCGGAGACACGCGCCTGATGCAAACCCACGCAAGTCAGAGGGAGCCTTTCCATTTATTTCGGGAGGTCTTGGCCCAAACCCGGGGTGATACGCTGAGGCGTAGCGCTGTGCTTGGCAAAAGCACTGCGCTGCCCCCGACCACGGGCTGCGGTGTATAAAAAGGCAACGCTGTAGAAGCAAAAATGCAAGCGGCTGCACAAGGGGTGGGTCTCCAGGTGACTCAGCCTGAGGACAAATTTTGTACCCTTCGAGAAACGGTCCTACCCCAAAATATAGAAGTGCCAATGGTTTTTAGGAAACTTCACGGCTTTACAAAACCATACGTAGTGAGTAGTTTTTTCATTTGTGTTCATTTTCTTTTATTTTTCTGTAAATCTGAAACTTGAATAAATTTGTTAATAGGTTTTAAAGTATAAAGGGTCCATGAACATCTTCTGATTCCTATTAGGCATGACATAGGCATAAGAACATCATGCGGCGATCTCTGTCCTGACATCAATTCCCTTCCTGTCCTTCTTCCAGAGAGGGGTTTGATACTGATCTGTATTTATTAGGAGAAGAAAGACCTTTCTGATAGTTTGTTAAATAATCCACTGTAAATAAGCAAGCAGGGAGCTTGCCTGATAAATGAGGTTATATATACACCTGCGTATTACTGCACTTCTTACAAAACTGGTGTTTTTGTACACTTGGTCAGAGCATTAGATATTCAGTTTGTTAATGAGATAGTGATAACTTTCATCAGAAATTTGAGGGGAAAAGGGAATTCTGGGTTGGGGCTGTCGTTCTGATGCCCATGGCTGCTGGCTGAGCCCAGGGACACCCCTGGAGCCAGCGGATCACCAAAGACCGTGGACATGGGCACCATGAACACGATGAACGTGGAAGGACCCTTCACTCTACAGTAAGCCAGCCGGGAAAGGTTTTGTGCTGTACATTGATTTCTTAAAAATAAAGTAATAACATTCAAAGTACTATTGCATGCAGGGAAGGCGAGGGGAGGTGGGAGGATGGGCTGTTGGGTCCATGCATGGGTGCATACAGCATCTAAATCACTTCTGTTCAGGTGGAGCACAAGGGGATTTTGCTACTCAATATAAAGAGAGCAGAAAGGACAGCTGAAAACACATATGTTTATTAGTGCTGTGAGAAAAAAAGCATTTTTAGGTTTGGCATCCACACTGAAGGAAATAAAATATTGTTCCAGGATAGCCATAGGCTAGTATTTTGGCAAAGTCAGCAGCCAGAAATATAATTTGGGGTTGAGTAAAGTATTTGTTTTAATTCCCACTGGAAAACTGAACTCTGATTTAGCTTTCTCTCTCTTTTCCTTTTAAAATGTAGCTGAATAATTAAATATTGAAAGTTTTCTTGTATGCATTACAAACACCTCAAGATGAACACTTCAGCTTTTTGGAGTTCTCAGCTGTACCTTTCCAGGAAATCTGACTTACATTCCTGAGCAGTTCATTGTTATAAAACCACAGTTTTTCTGCAAACCTACAATTACCAGGTCCCTCTGCCTTCCTGTGATTCGTGCCTGCAAAATAAAAACGTCACGCAAGTCTAATTACACTGAGAGGCATCCTCCTGTGTGATGGGTAGAGCAGTGAGGATGGTGATGACCAGCATGGCCATACCTGCATGGAACAGGAGGGGTTGAGATGGAAGTGGGTTTGACGGCGGTCATGCAAGGTAAGCACCCAGAATTTATCGCGTAAGCGGTTCACATTTATAAAATGTGCAGCTGTATTTATTATTAAATGGCTTTGCTGGCATTTCAAGACGCAATTAATTCAGCGTCAGGAGACCCAAAACTCTCTCCAAGCATTTCCATGGCGTGCAGGAGCGGGTGTTTTGATGAATACGGGAGGGGAAAAGCTCCCCTGAAATGCAGCGTGTGAACACAAGATGGCACTTGGATCCCGTGGACGGAGCAGCAGCCCAGCCTGGGGACATTTCCGACACAATAGGCGCACTTTATTTATTTATTTAAATTTTTTTTTGGTTGAAAAGCAGGAGAAACCATATGAAGATAAGCGGCTGAAAGATACGCTCTTGGCATAACGTGTGGACTGTATTTGCTTTTTAATGTGTGGTGTTTGGCTGAGC
>VUYV01000783.1:108464-125664 GCA_008711295.1 Anarhynchus alexandrinus | reverse complement strand
AGGCTCCAGAGCAGGCTGCGCTGCTCCACAACCATTTCCTTCTGGGGCAATGCCTGCTGAGCCAAAGGCAGCCTCAGTGCCAAGGCCTGCTCTGTCCTGCCCGCGCTCCTCTGAGCGCAGAAGCGCTGATGTTGACTTGGTTGTTGAATTAAAGTTCCTGCTTTTCACAGCTAAGCGTGCTTGAGTCCGATTCAGTGTCCGGTGCAAGGCAAGGACTTGCATGCCCGGCGCCTGCAGGATGAGGCTGCAGGCAGACAGCAGGGCACAAAGGGAAAGAGTCGCTCCAAAGGGCTGAAACCGTGCCTGGTCAGAGAGGAGGGTGAGGGGGCGGTGGAAGAAGGGAACACAGGTCATAGGGGGCTCGAGGTCTCGGGGCAGCGGTTGACGATAAGAAGTATCTTAGGCCAGCTACTCGTGGGATCCCTGTGTGCGCCTGTGTGTACACTGCACCAGAGGACTTGAAAATGGACTCTCTCATGACCCAGGAGACACGGACCTAGAAAGACCCAAAGTTTGCACCAATGACTGCATAAGGAGCTTGACATCCAGCCACAGCTATTACATGGGCTTAATTTCCATACTGTTATTTGAGGACTCTATGAACATGCTGTGCTTATGAATCTCGGGAGTGAAGGTGTGTTTATATTGCACTAGTAACCATCCAGTCCTGGCCATCTGGAAAGGCAGAAAAGGACTGGACTGTGTTCGTGTTTCTGTACGTGGTGGTTACATATATATGGGTGCTGGTAAAGGCATTGCTCTGTCTACGTCCATCTGTTTTGCCGCTCACATTAGCTGTGTGAGTCTGTGTGTGTGTGTTTGTGTCTCTGGCTCTTTGGAACGCGGCGCAAGTCTCTTGAACATGACACATGTTCACATGGGAACAGCAGCAGCCACATCCATCGGGCTGGGGTAGGACGAGCCTCCTGGGTGTGCGAGTCCACCTGATTCTGCTCTAGCAGACCTGAAAGGCGAAATCCCCCGTGTTCGGAAGTCTGGCTGCTCCAACACTGAAGGGGGGAGGACACCCAAAGAAACTGTGCAGCAGAGCTCACGGGGGTGGACAGAGAGGCAGCACTGGCCAGGCTGTGGAAGCAGTGGGGAGGGCTACTTGTGCTGTAGAGTAACTGGGCTCATTCCTGGCCTCTCCCATTCCAACACAGATCAACAGCGCCCGGCCCAGTGTGTGGGTACCTGCCTTCTCCCACCGCAGCTGCCCGGGTGGGCACTGACACTTCCCAAGGGACCGGAGCCCCCAGGAGCCACCTGGAGCCCCTGTTTTGTGTCCTGCGTTGGATGTGGCGTGGCACTGAGCGGGGCTGCAGCCGGGCCACCTGCCGGCTCACAGGGAGGTGGGTGACGTCTCCTCTGCCCCGGGCGCTGCAGCGTCAGCCTTTTCCCACCACCCCTCTGGGCTGCCCTAAGGAAGGTGACAGACACTTGTCCCTGCATGGTCCTTGCTGACATGGAGGTGGGAAGAGAGTGGCAGAAGGGGCCGGGGAAGCTCAGCCATGGTTGCAGGTAGACTCCTAGAGCACTGCCCCCACAGCTGAGAGCACCCAGCTGCCCTTCCCTGGACCACAGGACAGGACAGGACTAGCCGGTCACCTTCCCAGGTGGCCACTGCCTGAGACCTGCCCCCATTTACCCTGTAAACTCACAGCACTGAAGGGACATTACCTGTTTGCAGTTTCAAGAGGCTCTTCAACCCCCCTCACTTTGTTCCTACCTCCATAATTTGCATTCTTGTGACTGTGCCAACCAAGCTCAGCTGCTGTCCCACCGTCCCTCCTTACCCTGTCCTGCTGCCCCACCTGCACCCGTGCCGCTCTGTGCCGCCCGTTGGTCCCTGGAATAAGCAGTGCCATCGCCAGGCAATGGGGAAGGTGTGCTGCAGACAGACCTTCGAACACAATGGGCAGGGACAGGCTGGGACCAGGGCTCCGGCAGGAATAATTTGTGACTGGTCTTTGAATAGAGCAGGTTGCATGTCATGCAAGAAGACGCTTTTCCTGCCAAGCAGATTGGGAGCGCAGCTGAGTGGGTAGGAGCAGAGGGAGGCAGCAGGCTGCAGGACGATGCTGGCTGCTCACAGCACCAATGCTGTGCCGTGGCCCGTCGGGAACAGAGCAGGATATCCTCACTGCCAACCAAAGTAACGTGGGAAATTGGTGTTTTTCCCAAATGGGAGCCAAATGCAGTTTTGTGCTGCAGGAGGCAATTGGGGCCCTCTGGGCTGAGGGCTGAGGTTATGGCCGGTGGGAGATCCGAGCAGCGAGGAGGGGAGACAACAGGCTGAGGGGAGAGGAATGGGCTCGGGAAGCTTGGCAGACTGAGAACGCCTTGGAGACAGCAGGCTGAAGGACAATGTGTTCAGGGAAAGGTGTTACACAGGAAGAAACTGCTTCTGGCACCCCAGCTTTTCTCCTTTGCTAACCACCCTCTCCAAAACCCACCGATGCCCCCCATCTGCAGCCAGCCCCTGAGCTGGCCAGGCTACGCTCGGCTCTTTCCTACCCTCTCTCCAGGCCTGGTGGTAGGACTGGGGTTGCTCTGCCTGGAGCAGGAGGGTGAGCTGTGTCCCCAGACTGTATCCTACAGTGGGTTTGGGGACGTGTAAGGTCTCAGTGAGCTCCAGAGCTGCAGTCAGGAGCATCCAGAAAGCCCTCTGCACTGCTCCCAGGGAACAGGCTGTGGGAGCCCCTGTGTCCTTGGGGCTCAGGGCTGGGGCAGAAGATGCTCAGACCTGGGTGCTGCGGCAGCAGCCATGGAGTCAGGGCAGAGCTGATATGACTGTTGGAGTGTATTTGGGGTGCTGAGGATGGGGGGTGGCACTGGGAGTGGGGAGGGCAGGGTGCTCATAGGGGCAGAGCAACGTGGGGTGGCAAGAGAGGAGAACTTGGAGGGTGTGCGGGAGCCCAGGAGTCCGCCTGCCCTGACCTGTGCTGTGCCCCCAGGACTTCCAGCCCGGGGGCAAGGCTCTGGCCCTGCTCTGGCCCTGCACAGCCCCACAGCTGCCTGCAGCGCTCCAGCGCTGCCGATGAGGCCGCCGCAGCCGGCTGCAGTGAGGGCAGCCGCATCCAGGAGATGGCTCTCTGCTTGGGGCTGCCCTGTGCCAGAGCTGTGCTCTTTTCTCACGGTGCTCAGCTGCTCTTCCACACCCTGCTGCTTCCCAGAGCTTGTCTCCCCCCCACCTCTCGCAGCTGCGAGAGGCTGCTGTGAGATAACATTTCAGAAGATGGAGCAGACACGTCTACAGCAGAGAGACTTCAAATGGGCTGGGAAGCTCGTCGGAGCTCTGCGCAAAGGAGGTGGTGTGCAGTCAATCATCAGATCCCCCCACCCTGCACGCTGCATATTTAATGGCTCTTTGGGTCTTAATGTTTAAATCTATCTAATGAGCATTTAACTGCTGCTCAATATTTAATGCCTCGGTGTTCAGAGTAATAGTCCAATGTATCACAGTGAGTGTTGGTCCATCACTCTGGGCACGGGGAGAGGCGTGCTGCGGGAGAGGATTTAGCGCAGGGTGAGGGAGGCCAGGGCATCTGCTCCGTGACAGTTTTTGCATGGATGGCAGGTTACCTCTGCACCATGAGCTCTTTCTGCCGCTCTCTGATGTCTGACTCCTCTCAGTGGTGCGGTGGACGCTGGAGCTCGTCTGTGCTGGCTGGAGATCAGGGCCCGGCGCCCTGCTGCTGGGCTCACACCGGCAGGGTGGGGAGCTGGGGGCAGCGCCGGGCAGCCTGCAACGCACTGCGCAGTGACACCCTGCCCTCGGCACTGGTCCCGTGCCACCCTCTGTGGTGGCTGAGACCTGCGGCCAGGAGCTGGTGACGTGACCACTGTCTGTGGCTCGTGCCCTTGTGCCTGCCCTGGGGGTGGCTCTCTGCGCAGGGCAGCGCTGTGGGACTTTGCCAGGGTGTGGGTTTGTCCTCGTGTTCCTGCTCTTCACTGGCCATTACTGCAAGGGCAGTTTATAGATGTGCTTGTGCCTGGAGCAGGCAGCGATGTAGCGTGGAGTGACCTCAGCTCCCAGAGGAATGGGCACGACTGCCCTGGGGGAGCTTTGCCTGTAAGCTTTATCACTGAACAAATGCCCTTGGTGCCAAAGGTGAAGTACACTAACAAGAGTCATCACAACCAGGCTTTTGGGCCATGTAAAAAATTGTACGTAAGACAAGGATGGGACCCTGACGTTACCAGAGTGGTTCCTGAGGAATCAGTTCATGGGGATGGGGACAAGCAAGACTGGTGTGAGCTGGCTGTGGCAGTGCACACTTTTTGGGTATCATAACATCATCACTGTGTCATGATGACAGGGTTGGGCTGGTGTGAGTGCATAGTGTGCGCTCCTGGTGCCTTGGGCTCAGGTCCTGCTCCGTCTGCGAGAGCTGCACATTAGGATTGTGTTACCGACAGTTTCATGGGTTTGTATGCCACAGCCTGTGCCCAGGACGGTGCTGTGGCACAGAGGTGCGCTCACCGGCTGCTCTGCCTGGTGGTGTCATGGGTCTGCCTATGTCCGACTGGAAGCAGGTGCCATGTAGAGCTTTAGTTGTGGCAGAGACTGGGGGAGGCACGATTGCCTGGTGCTGCCGGATTAGGAAGCCGGGCAGGCAGGCTTGGCTGTGTGCCCCATCTGCATCTCCTTTGTACTCAGTATCTGTGTGAGCATGCCAGGATGAGCCTACACCAGAGAGGGTGAGGAGGGGAACACTGTGCCCAGATGCAATCTGATGTATGTACAGGAGACTCCGGTGCGCACGCTGTCCCTGGAGCTCAGTCCAAGCAGCTCTTGGGCAGTTACATCATGTTCAGCAGTGCTGCGGCATGTTGTCCCTTTTCTGCAGTCTGTTTCTTGGGGAAACTGAGCACCTCCCTTGCACACGTTCTCTCCATGGCTGTTACCCTGAAGCGGGCCGCTGTGGCCCTTGCCCCGCAGCCCAGAAGAGCTCTGGTTCCTGGGGCATTTCATGCTCTGGGCTTACAGTAGCAGGAGCTACATCCTCCCTGGACAGACATACAGATGTGAGGCAGCGACTTTGCCCCACCGAGGTCTGGGGCAATGGCTCATCTTCTGGCATGAGCCATGCCCGCTACCCAGCTGCCTGCCTTGTGCCCTGCCTCCCCTTGGCAGTGCGCTCCAGTGGGCAGTATCCTCAGGCCCCTGGGGAGGGATGCCAAAGATCCTGCGTGTCCCGAGCACCCACCGCATGCTCCTCCCTTGGCTGTGGGATAACTGCTCTCTCTGGTGTGGTCTGTGGAGGGTCACTCTCTGCTGGCTTGGCTGAGCTCCTCCACAGCCAGGAAAGGTGCCTGCTCTGCTTTGGGAGCTCCAGAGTTGCAGAGCTGTGCCCCGAACCGAGCACTAGCAGACGGGCTGAGCAAATCCTGCTGCGGTCTCATAGCAGCCTGCTGTGTTAATATGTCCCTATGAAATCACCCGCTGCAGCCAAACTGTGCTTGGCCTCCTCTGGTTTACCTACCTCCCTGCCCCACTCACCTGCCCTTTCCGAAATTACTGTCTCTATCTCAGTCCCCAGTGCAAGACCCCATCCCAGTCCCATCGCCATCCCCACCCCAGCACCATTCCTGTCCCCATCCTGATCACTGTTTCCATTCGTGTCACCGTCATGGTCCCCACACTTATCCCCACTCCTGTCCATCTCTGTTGCCATCCTGGCAGCTCCCTCCCCACCCGATGGCTACTCCGTCAAATCGCTGCGACTGACTTTCAGGGTTTTTGAGGGAGAGAGATACCTGATTAATCCCAGAGTGAGCTGTAATCACATGGCAATAACTGCACGACTCGTGCTTATCTGAATGTGTAATCACAGCAATGAATAATATTCAGGGCTTAGCACCTCACTAATTAGCATGCTGCTGGGAGGGGAGAGGCTGCCGTCAGCTTTATGCAGCAGGTCCCATCCCTCTCCGGGGCCGGTCTCTGCTGTGGGCAGGGGCAGCGACCCTCCCGTCAGGACACGAGTGGAGTTACCAACTGCCGCTGCTCCAGAGGCCCCACACGTGCTGCCAGACAGCACGCGTGTAGTCCCTGACCCACCATGGCAGTGGGGACTCTCATACCTCACGGCCCAGCTGTGACTGGGACGTTGTCCCACAGCATGCAGTGCCTCCTGTTCTGCCATGAGGTCCCTGACTGCCTGTGCTCTGGGCAGCAGCTGTGCCCCACTTGGCTCTGTGTGCTCACGGAGGACATGGTGGAAGAGCACCATTCCTGAGCCTGGTGTCCCCCATGACAGCCGTGGGACGCCTGCGCAGCATGGACACACCAGACTGTGCCATGCTGTGCCATGCTGACATGCAGGTGGGTGCCCAAGGTCCCCTGGTTGGCAGAGCTGCTGGCTCACATGCAGCCCCTTGTCTGCCTGATGGTTTCCTCCAGCCCGCAGCAGCGAGGCAGAGTGCTTCGGTGCAGCACGAAGGTGACAAACCATGGTTATCCTAGCCAAAACTAGTCCCTGCAGAATCCCTGGCCGCGGGCTCCAGGTACCATCAGCGCCAGGTGGCAGAGATGGTGCCTCCCCAGCCTCGTGCATTCAGTTTCATGGACCCATGGCCCTTCTGCCATGGACAAGTGTGACAGAGCAAGGACCTGGGAATGGAAACCTTTGCTGTGATCCATGCATATACCATCCAAAGTACTCCTTCCAGAGAGCCAAGAGGGACAGGCTGAGAGCGCTGCCTGTGCAACGCCCTTGTGGGGTGCAGTGAGCCACAGCCTGCATCTGTTAACCTGCCATCAGAGGGGGCACAGACCCCCACCAGCTCAGCCTGTAGACCTCAGCACTCCTATCATTCCCATGGACCTGCTGCAAAGCGATGGACTATCTCCAGCGGGTCTGAAGCTGCCGCCTCTTCTCACCACTTGCAGGCAGCGCTCCCGGTACGTGGTGGCATTGACCCACTCTCTGCTGGCCAGCCACTTCATCCCTCGCCTGGCCCCCGCCACCACAGCCCTGAGGCTGATGTGACACAGACCAGAGACATCAGCCCGTCCTTGCCAAGAAGAGCGAGGCTTGACATGAACCAGTGACACGCATACCAGGGTGAACAGTGAAAAGACACACTGTCCAAAGCAGCAGTGTCCACAACTGCATGTGGCATGTGCCACGCGCTGCCCGTGTGCGTGCACAGCCTGTGGTGAGCACCATCCGTGTGTGTGTGTGTACTGCCCGCGCTGAGCACTGCCCATGAGTGTGCACGGCCCGTGGTGTGTGCTGCCCACAGCGAGCGCTGCCTGCGCTGAGCGCTGCCTGCGTGTGTGCGCAGCCCAGGTGAGCCCGCCCCGCACGTGCGTGCACGTGGCCCTGCATGTCCGCGCTCCGCAGGCGGTGCATCCCACTCTCCAGCGTCGTGATGGCTGAGGTTGGGGGTGGTGGAGGTGGCTGCTTTTCACCACCCTCTGTGACGAGAGCCTGGGGCAGTGGGGGCCTGTGGCTCTAGCAGGGCCATGGCACGAAGGCAGAGGGCTGTGCCACGGCCGGGCCACGACGGGATGTCCTTGCAGGCAGGCAGGCGGAGAGGCAGCCTCTGGAAATGTGCAGTGTCACCAAATTAAGAGCTTAATTAGCAGGCATGTTTCCCTTAAGGAGCTGTTGCCTCATTATCATAGAGAATGGTGATTAAGCAGCGGGAAGGGGCAGGTGCTGCCAGCAGAACCCCGGGGAGGCAGGCAGCAAGCGCTCGTTCCTGTTGCAGGGCAGGGAGCGTGTCCGACACATGCAGGTCTGACCCCAGCCGCCTCCACCAGCCTCCTCGTCTCCCCACTCCATCCCAGGACAGGCCGTCTCGCTCTGCCCAGCTCTCTCCCTACAAGCTGCCCCGTCCAAGGGCAGACGGTTTCCATTTGCAAGCCTGTCCCCAGGAGGATTTGCTGGCTGGTGATGTTGGGCTGGAGGAGGCCCATGGCACGGCACGCGGGGGACAGGGCAGCTCCCTACAGGGACTGGGATGGCGTGTGGAGGATGGCTGACCCACCCTGCGGCACTGCCAGGGGATGCTGCTGTGAGAGAAGCCCCGGGAATTCGTGGTGCTCCAACAGGTCCAAGCATGCACAATGGCATCTCGGACAATATCCAGGACAGATGCTGGCCCCTGTGAGACTTGGTTAACTAAACGTCCATAAAAGCCTGTGCCCCATGTTCCCTGCAGAAATTAATTCTCTGGGAAGACCACACTACTGCAGCGTGTGTGGCCAGGTGCTGTGAGGCTCCCTTTCCCTTTCCCTTTCCCTTTCCCTTTCCCTTTCCCTTTCCCTTTCCCTTTCCCTTTCCCTTTCCCTTTCCTTTCCCTTTCCCTTTCCCTTTCCCTTCCCCTTCCCTTTTCCCCTTTCCCTTCCCCTTCCCTTTTCCCCTTTCCCCTTCCCTTCCCCAAGGCTGACGTAGGCTCTTCTGGGGACCTGGCGGGACACAGCAGCCCCCAGCCCGGAGCTGCCGAGCCAGGATGGCTGCCTCCAGCAAGGCCCTGCCCAGGACCTCCCTGCGGACACAAGCGCGGACGCTGAATCCTGGCCCCTGGGCAACACCCTCCAGCAGAGAGGGGCCTGGTCAGCTGCGGGAACAGCTGCCCCCACAGGGACTGCGGCCACTCCAGCCTGTGCAGCGGGGCCTGCAGGGAGGGGACGAAGGTCAACGTGCCTTGGCCGTACCACATCTGCTGGCCTGGTTCTGCTGCACTCCTCAGCAAGGGGAGAGGGCTGACAGGACGCAGCAGACCTCCTACGGTGACCATGACAGAGGGCAAGGCCTTGGGACAAGCCATGTAGGAAAAAGGATAGAGGCCATGGGGGCATACAGAAACCAAGGTGCACGATCACCAAAGCAAGATCACACTGAGCTAGTCTCTTCCTGCAGTCATGTCCGCTTTCTAGGCTGAGGGGCTGCAGCACGTCTCCCGCCTGGACACAGCTCCTGGCCACCTCAGGGCAGCCAGCCTGGGTGCAGAGTGCGCCGCGCTGGCTGGAGCAGGGCTGGCCTGGAGGAGGCTCATCATGAAGTCACAGAATCATAAAATCACAGAATGGTTTGGGTTGGAAGGGACCTTTGAAGGTCATCTAGTCCAACTCCCTACACATGTAGGGACATCTTTCACTAGACCAGATTGCCCAAAGCCCCATCCAACCTGGCCCTGAACACTTCCAGGGATGTGGCATCCACAACTTATCTGGGCAACCTGTTCCAGTGCCTCACCACCTTCAGTGTAAAACATTTCTTCCTTATGCCCAAATTAAACCTGCCCTCTTTCAGGTTAAAACCGTTGCCCCTTGTCCTGTCACTACAGGCCCTCGTAAAACATCTTTCTCTGTCTTTCTTATAAGCCCCCTTTATCTATTGCAAGGCTGCAGTAAGGTCTCCCCAGAGCCTTCTCTTCTCCAGGCTGAACAACCTCAACTCTCTCAGCCTTTCTTCCTAAGAGGGGTATTCCAGCCCCCCGATCATTTCCATGGCCTCCTCTAGACCCGCTAGAACATATCCATGTCTTTCTTATACTGGGGACCCCAGGACTGGACGCAGTACTCCAGATGGGGTCTCACCAGAGCAGAGTAGAGGGGGAGAATCACCTCCCTTGACCTGCTGGCCATTGATTGTAACTCTTTGGACACAGTCATCCAGCCAATTCCTTATCCATCTAACAGTCCATCTGTCAAACCCATATCTCTCCAATTTAGCAGCAAGAATGTTGTGAGGGACCATATCAAAGGCCTTACAGAAGCCTAGGTAGATGACATCATAGCTCATCCCTTGTCAACTGATGCAGTTACTCCATTGTAAAAGGCCATTAGATTAGTCAGGCATGATTTGCCCTTGGTGAAGCCATGTTTGCTGTCTCTAATCACGTCCCTGTCTTCCATATGTTTCAATGCAACTTCCAGGAGGATCTGCTCCATGATCTTACCAGGCTCGGAGCTGAGGCTGACTGATCGGTAGTTCCGACGGTCCTCCTTTTCATCCTTTTTAAAAATGGGCGTGATGTTTCCTTTTCTCCAGTCACTGGGGACTTTGCCTCATTGCCATGACTTTTCAAATGTGATGCAGAGTCAAGTGCAGATGGTGCTTAGGCTGGCTGGTGGCCTGGCTGCAGAAGGTCAGTGTGCCTTGCTGCCCGTACAGGGCATAGTAACACACCCAGCCTCGGGATCAGGAGTGACCAAGAGGGCTTGGAGCCACCTGCAGAAGGACCAGGGGCAGGTACCAGGTGTCTGTGCTTCATTCAGGCTGAGCCCCAGCCCAGACTCGCTGGTTTGCACCAGACAGCAGGGGTGCTGCTGTGGGGGTCCACCACCGACTGCGGGCAGTGCGGAGACAGGGCTCAGTTCCATGTGGCCCCAGTCTGAAGGCAGAGAAGCTGGCTGTTCTGATCTGGGAGACCAGCATCTGTCTTCCCAGTGGGGACAGCAAAAGTTTGGCTTGTTTGTGAATCCTGGGAGTACACAAATGGTTCGCTTTGGTGCTGGTGGTGCCACCCCAGAGGAGATGCAGTTGTTTCTTGCTGTAAAGCTGGTCAGGATTTGCATTCAGGGTTCTTTGCAAGCCGGTAGAGAGAATACTTTGAAAATATGTTTGTATGCGAAATAGGCTCAGAAGGCTGAGCATGGAAAGGGCTGGGCCACGCTCAGTGGGGTGGGACAACGTCTTCTACCACATGAGGTTAACTGTACTTCGTGAAGCACCAGGGAAGCTGAGAGGCTCCACGTAGAGTCTGGGCACAAGACAGCGGCACGTTGCCATGCTCAGGGGCCTGCAGCATTTCTGCACACTCGGTACGGTGGTCTGCAGTTCTTGGGAGAAGCACAAAGAGTGGCATTCAGAGTCAAAGTGTGACCATGACAAGAGGCCAAGGGCGAGTTCAGCATGCCAAGGTGTCTCTAGCACCAAAGCAAATGACAGGAAAACAGAAGCTAGGGTAGAGGTTTGGAGTAAGGACTGTGGCCAAAGGCTGTATCAGCATCCTGGTGGATGGGATCTGGTTAGAGGGAGAGAGACAACTCTGCCTTACAGCACAGGGAGCTGCAGGTAAAGCTTTTCATGTCACCTACCTGCCTGATCCTAGCATACCAATGCCACAGCATTGTTGATGGTTGCACCCTCGAAAAATCATTCTTAACTCTTGCAGTAAGGGGTTTTATTTTGTGTTGAGGGTTATCTGAGGCATGTGCCGAGGCTTCAACAGGTGGGTGCTGAGAGCAGCCCACGGCAACGCAGCCAGGTGCTCAGGAGACAACGTGTTTGCCATGCAGCGTGATGAGCTAGAGAAGGAGCTGGTGACACAGGACATTGGTACAGAAGAGACATTTTCACTAACAAGCATTAACCAGAGACTCTTTAGCGGCAGCACTACAGGGACTGTGTCCAAACTCAGCACGGGAGGTTTCCGGAGCGGGATAATGCTGCCGAAAGCTGTGGTGTAGGTGGTGATGTTCTGGACCCACCTCCCAGCACAAGTGGTGAGGGCAGAAAATGTGGTAAGATACCAGACGCCTTATATGCGACTACGACGCAGTGGTGCTGCATGACATAGTTCTTGAGAAAGCATGGGCTGCAGCCAGTGGCCTAGGACTGCCACCTCGCTCCCCCTCACCATATGCCTGCGCTGTCTGCCCAGGTAGATACAGCCCGAATCAGGCAGATGCACAGTTGGTACATGCACTCATCAAAGCCTCTGCTGCAGGAAGCAGAGGGCTGAGCATGGGGTGCCCTTACCGGCACGCTCAGAGGCTGCTGCTGGCAGAGCCCAAGGCTTATCTGTGTCAGCGAGGAAGATCTGACATTTCAGAGTCCCACAGCAGCTGCTCCTACACCATGAGCTCAGGGAAAAGAGACAGCAGCACCTTCTGCTATCATCAAGAGTTGGAAAACACAAGACCTGGTCCTGCATTTGTCCACCTTTTAGAGCTGTTGTTGGACCACCAGGTTTGTACCGAACATCCAGGAATAGCCGTGAAGTGGAGAGCATGGGATCCAGCGTATGGGACATGGCACAGAGAAGGAATCCCGGAAAAGATCCAGTTTGTTCTAGGACTCGGTGCAGAGGCAGAATGCAGCCCAGGGATGCTGGGTCCAAGCAGACCCCAAATGCAACAAAAGCAGTGCTGGTGGGCAAGCGCAGCTGCTGGGCACTTGCCTTGGGAAGGGCAATGTGGGGGATAAAGGCTGTACGGTGTCTGTCAGTGTCTGGGCTTCTCTGTACCCGTGGTGGCAGTGGCCCAGCAAGGAGCGGCGGTGCCTGGAGCAGGAGGCAATGAGGCTAGGAGGGCAGCCTGGTGAGCCCGCAGCAAGCTGTCCCTAAACTGGCATGTCTCACCCTGGCTGGGGACAGTGCCACTGTGCCCAAGGAGCAACGCGGTCAGTCATGGTCTTAGCCCAGAACTTCAGGCTCCTTGTGGTGGTCAGGGACGTGCTGTGCCCTGCAGAGAAGGACCCAGACCTTGAACTTGGCTCGTCGGTCTGTGGGACTCAGAGCCCAGCAGGGACCTGAGGCTTTGCTTGAGGTAGCCAGTGCTGCTGAGGAGCCACACGGTGATGTTTTTGTATCATCACAGGTGGTGGGTGATGCATCATCTCCAGCCAGAGCTTTCAGCAGTGTGACTCTAACAAAGCTCTGAGCATTGAGTTCAGCAAGAATGACCCTCACCAAGGGCTGCAGAGAGCAGTAGTGAACCCATGGCTGGAGTCCTGCCCAGTGCACAGGCTTGTTGGCACACTCTGCCCATGGCATTAGCCCTGTCCTTGCCTGTGCTCAGCTGGAGCCGATTGTTCCTCTCCTTGGAACCAGTCCCTAAGCACTCAGAATGCCTCAGGAGAAGTGGTGTCACTATATGGTGAGAGGCATTTTGCTGGCACATAGAATCATAGAGAGGTTTGGGTTGGAAGGAGTCTTTAAAGATCATCTAGTCCAACCCCGCCTTGTCATGGGCAGGGACATCTTTCACTAGATCAGGTTGCTCAAAGCCCCATCCAACCTGACCTTGAACACTTCCAGGGATGGGGCATCCATAGCTGTGTTTTCACTCTAACCAATGCCAGAGTGAAAGCCTCTTCCAGAGCTGCCCAAGAAGTTCCCTGCCCATATCCTGGCCTTTCTGGCAACTGGACTTGGATGGAGGCTGAAGGAGCTGTCATGGCCAGGCATGATCCCCTCTGTGCTGCCAGGAGTGCTGGGCATGCTGCCGGCCGCGCGGCCGCTGCCAGCCCGGCTCTGACCCCGGCTGGCGCCAGCCCGGCCCCTCTGCTTTCGTGCGCAGTTCTCTCTCACTGTTGCAGTGCACCGGAGCGTGGGAGCAGCCTCTGCTGCCACCGCCTTCCCTCCAAAGGACAGCAACAGAGGGGGCTTCGGACAGCCTCCCACCTCCCTGCCATCCCATGCTGTGCCTTAGTCCACTTAGTGATGGAAAGAGCAAGTGTGAAGTAGGGAGGCTCAGAGGAGGAGGGGGAGCTGAGCTGTCCCGTTACGTGCCCCCGTCAGGGCCTGCAAGATCTCAGCAAAGCGTACTTACGGAATTCTGGACATGGGGAAGGCAGTTCTCTGCTCCAGATGGAGCACAGCTCATGCACTGAGTGTGAGATTCAGAGATACCACCTGCCTCTGCTTCCCTGCAGTGAGACCCGTACACTGCGTAGCATCCCCACGTGAAGCCACAGCAGCCGTGTCTGCTCCACGGTGCGCAGGCAGCTGAGCCGCCTGCATCCCCGCCACAGCCCCCGAGGTCTGCCTGGCTCTTTGGTCCTCTGGTCTTTCCACAGTCATCATCCGAGCTCCTTCCTCGAGGCGTGCACGTCACCACCCAGAGGATGAGTGCCTGTGGAGTCTCCTCGGCTCCTTTGCCGCACCGGGTTTCCCAGCCCGGCGCTGTGGGGTGCCCTGGCATGCCTGGGAGCAAACTCTGTCAGAGCGGGGCAGCTCGGGCTCCCCTCCGCCTCTGCCCCTTCCCCTGCCTCCCCTGGGGCCCTGCACGGTCTCTACGATCCTCCCGGCTGCCAGACCGGAGGGACCAGATGGGCCCTGCCTCCGCCTGGCTCCGCACTCCCGTCTGGGAGACACGGCTTCCTGCTGCTTCCCACTCGCCGGCATTTGCATTGCACTTGTTCTCTGACCTTTGGAGAAAGCAACGCAGGCAGCGAGCTCTGTTCTGCACACGGAGGCCCCGTGCTCCGAGGCACAGCCCTTGTCTGCAGCCCCTGCCCCGTGCCAGCCCCAGGTGGGGACCCCCCAGCCCTGTGGAACCTGCTCCCTGGGGCTGGTGTGCCTGTATCCCCCATGGGTGGGTGCACCGCCATCGACCTGCCCCACTGCAGAGTCCCCTGTTTGGGACTCCCACCTCCCTGAGCCAGAGCGCTCTGTTCGTGGGCTTGTTCAACCCCCTGGGCTGCGCACCAAGGGACTGACCTGCCTTATGCACTTGCACATGTGGTGTCATTCCCACGTACCTCTCTGGGGGCTGAGGCTCAGCAAGGACCGGCACGGCCCTGTGGGCATTCAGGGTTGTCTGCATAAGCTTCTCATCTGTGCGTGGACACAAACGTGGGTCCACTCCACAGGACCTCACTGGGACCTCCCTAAAGGGCAGGAGAGATGGCTTCCCATCGTTTGGGATGGCTTCCCATTCCTCGGGCTTGCCCGGGCTTCGAGGTGCTCACCTCATTCAGCTGTGCGCCTGTCGCAGGTCAGTTGGCGTGGGGTTCCTCACGGTCCACACCACACGTGCTGACTGCCACAGAGATCCCCTAAGCTGAGCACACTTTTGGCTATTCCCCCCCTGAGCGATGTCTCTTCTCCCAGCTCATACCGGCTCTATTTCACACTTGGCTGGTCTCAAGGGGAGCTGCCACATTCAATAAGTCAGGTGTTGCTCGTGTCCAGCTGCCCTGTGCCCGGGCTGTGATGCGGAGGAGCTCAGGAGTGGGCTGCCCCACCACGGCTCAGAGATACCTGGGAAAGGGTCTCCCACTCTGCCCTCCCAGGGGGCTGCTGGCCAAAAGGAGGAGGTTCTGCCCTGCACCACCCCACCGAGGCCCGTCCCTCACAGTTTAATTGCTCCCTGTGCCGTGCAGCCAGGCTCTGCTTGCTCGACCTCCCCCAGGACCTGTTCATGTGTCGCTTTGCCAAGAAGGGGTTCTTAGGGCTGCAAGCCCAGTACCCATCCCACTGCCCTGTGTGGGGGGTCTGGTCCCATTCCTATGACCCCAGGACCTGTTTCCTTCCTGTGCAGCTGGGACCTGCTCCTCACGCCGTGGGGCTGCAGAGCGTATCACAGGACCAGCTCTGAACTGCTGGTGTGACCACTGGTGCGAGCACTGCAGTACTCAGAAGATGCCCGGAGTCATGGGACTGGGGGAAAGTGTCAGCTTTATAGGAACAGTGCGTTCTCAGCTCTCCGGACTTGTGAAGGAAATCCGGGAAGTTTGCCTCCACGAGCTAAAAAATACCCAAAGAATTGCAACTAAACATCTTATGATCAAATTCGGGCCAAAGGCACAGACGTAGCCTGGACGCTATTTCTGAGCCTCTGAGGTGGCCACACTGAGCTGGGAAGCAGCGGGAAGACATCCCTTGGTGGCTGCAGCTCCTCGCGGAGGGCGGAGGAGGGATATATATGTAGGAGCTATGGCCAGCGCAGGTCGCAGGGGATGCTGGAAAGCTGTCCCATGGATGGGGAGAAGAACCTCGCAAGGTCCTGCGGCTGGCTAGAGGGGTCTGTCTGTCCTGCGGCTGGCCCCAGCCGGGTGTGACGGCTGCAGGGTGACTCCCACTGCCCAGAGGTGGGACAATTCTCAGGCGGGGACAGAGCTGCTGCCTGGGGTGAGGCTCCAGCCTGTTCCTGGAGGGGGACATAGCACTCAGGGGCACAGGTCGCTGTGCGGCTCAGGCCATGGGGGGCACACCTGACCTTTCAGCTGAGCCCACTGAGACACGTCCCTGTGGTGCACTGCGGCTGCTGCAGCACACACGGAGACCACTGACAGGAGTGGGGTCCAGGCTGGGCAGCCGGGGGGTGCATGGGGGCACAGCAGGGAGGGCAGTGGGGTGGGAGGGAGTGTCCCCCCTGGGTGCGCAGGGCCCTTCTTTCCCCCCACAGCTGTGCCGACGGTGCTGCTGCGGAGTAACGCACCGCTGTGCCCTGGGCCCGTGCTCGCTGGCTGTGCTGTGCCCCGGCTGCTCTGTCCTGCCCGAGCTCGTCCCGCCCACGCCTGGCCAGGGCGGACTGTATGCCCCAGCAAGCGCCCCAGGCCAGGGCACTGTCTGTCCGTCCGTCCGTCTGTCTGTCCGTCCATCCGGCACTGCTGCGGGCAGTGCTGCCGGCGCTCCGCTCTCGGCCTTGCGGTGGGGTTTCCTCCCGGCCCGCGGTGCTCCCACAGGAAGGGAGAATCTCTGCTCTGGCAAGGTGTTTCCTGGCTCCCCCAGATAGGATGCGGAGGCACATCCTGACCCCTGCAGATGCGCACAGACCCCGGAGCTGTGCATGACACAGACCCCCTGTGTGGCACAGCACCCCGCAGCACCCCGCAGCACCCCAAACACACGCAACACGCAGCTGTGTGCGCGCACGCAGGACCCTGTGGCCAGGCCCTGACCCAGGACGTCCGTGTGTCCCGATCCGCTGCCGCAGCCTGGCCGCGGCAGGACGCAGGGCGCAGAGCGGGGCGGTAGCCTTGGCGGGGCCACGGGTGTCCCCTTCCTGGCAGGAAAGGGGCTGAGCTGGTGGCCGCGGGTTTCCTGCAAGCTCCAGCTCCGCGGGCGCCAGGAGCCACAGCAGCCGGAGCAGGAGCACACGGGCCAGGCCCAGGTAACCGGGGCTGGGCCGCGGGAGCCCGGCTGCCCCCCAGCACCGTGGGGCTGGGGCTCCTCTGCTCCCTGCTGGGGCCGTTCAGCCGGACGGCCCTGAGAAGGGCAGCCCGGTACCCCCGGCGGGGACTGGGGGCAGAGGGTACCTCGCCCGGGGGGTCAGCGGGGTGGGCTGGCCCCGGGGCTTCGCTGGGGGCTCAGTGGGGCTGGAACGGCGGCACAGGGCCGGGACACCGCCCGCGGCTGCGGCTGCGGGACAGCTCAGGCTGTGCCAAGGGGCAGGGCCGTGGGGCAGCGTGGGGCTGGGTTCGGGGCTGGGCCGTGGGGCCGTGGCCGCGGCGGCACCCCAGGGCCGGGAGCCCTGTCCTGCCGGCGGGGAGCCCCGCGGGCACGG
>VUYV01000783.1:83782-107803 GCA_008711295.1 Anarhynchus alexandrinus | reverse complement strand
GGGGTCCGGGGGGGGCGGGGGGGCGGCGGGTTGCGCCGGTGTGCCGCCGGGTGCGGGCCGGGGTCCCCGTGGGGGTCTGTGCCGGGCACAGGGCCGTGGGGCGCAGTGCGGTGCGTCTGTGCCGGCGAATTGGGGCCGTGGCTCGTAACCGGGCGCCCACCCCGCGAGTTGGGGGCTGCGGTGGGGTGCGCGGTTGTCGGAGCGGGGCTGTGGGCTGCGCTGGAATGGGATGGGTATGTGGGGTGGCTGTGGTTTTCGGTGGGGTGTTTTGGGGAGAGGGGCCATGGCTTGCTCTGGGATGTCGGCACTTCAGGACCGGAGCTGTGGTGGGAACGGGGGTGCCTGTGCTGGGGAGTGGGGGCTGTGATGCGCTGTGGGGCATGTGGAGTGGAGAGCGGGGGCTGCGGCTGTAGTGGGAGCCTGTTTTGGGGGATAAGGGCTGAGATGTGCAGTGAACAATGTGCTCGGGGTTTGCAGCGACACACACATGCTGGGAGCCGGGGCCGTGGTTTGTGGATGGGTGTACGTGCTGGGGAACAGGAGCGCTGCTTTTCAGTAGCGTGCACACTGGCAGAGCGTACATGGGAGGATGGGGACCGTGACACCCGGGGTACGGCCCAGAAGCATTTGGGCAGAGAGGGGAACTTGTGGTGAAGGTATGGCATTGCTTTTGTAGCATGTGCCGTTGCTTTTGTAACTTACGTTTGTGGTCCTTGTGTGTCTGTGCAGTATTGGGTGTATCTACCCTCAAGGCTTTGCACATACCTATGTGTGATGCTCGGCGCACCATTTTTGTGTCTGCTCTGTCATCTATGTGTAAGCCCAATTTGTGTAGTAAGTCATCTCCACCCCAGGCTGTCGTGGGCAATGGGCTGTTCTCTGGGCTTGGGGTGTGCTGGACAGTCCCGTGGATGGGATTTGTGTGGTTATGTTCTTGTGTCTGGGTGTCAGCTTGCAGTTTTGCCTGTCCCTGATGTCTTGGGGAACGGCTGGAAAAGTGAGAGTCTGCCACTCTCCTACTCTTCCAAAACCGGGTCAGGGAAGTGGGAGACTCCAGAGTAGGTTTGGCTGCAGAGGTACACACGAGTCCCCGTGGATGCTTGTGTAGATCAGGATGCTGGCATGAAGGGAGTAATCGCTTTAAGCAAATAGGGTTTAAACAGGAACTGTACCTGCTGATTCTTGCCTTGACATCTACGGACAGGGATCCTCAAAGCCTTCAGTGGTGTAAGGGTTACGTTTGTCAGGCATCTGCGAGAAACAGTCAAACATGAGGCTGGCTTTGCAACTGTGCCTATGGCGAGGCATGGTGGGAGATCATCTTGTGGTGTTAGCGTACGAGGAGTTCTTTTAGCTGTTGTGTGTTTGTGCCAAAGTCTTGGAGCCGAGGACTTGGGCACTGACCTCTGCAGGGCTCTGGGCTTCTCTTGGGCTGGGTCTCCTGGGGAGTGCCTTCGCCCAGGATGTGCGATTGCTCTTGGTCAGTGTCTGCCGGGCCAGCCAAGCCGCACGTGCTGCGGCCCTCGCAGATGTGGATGCTGCGCAAGACCCCGTACTCTGAGGGTGTGAGTGGGAGCTGGAGACCTTGGGACTGCGCCCAAGGCGCAGAGCGTGGCGTGCACGTTGCTCGCGTGCCTGCGGTGGGGCTTGGGGGGGTGGGGATGGCTCCTACCTGGGGGGACATGGTGGGGTCTTATCTTTTTATACTAGCACTGACATACATTGCAAAGTTCTTGTGCATTTTGCACCTGCACGGTAGCCCTCTGTGGAGGTTTTGCTGACTACGCCAAACTTGCGAGGCATATGGTATGTGGCAACAGGACTGAGGGCAAAAAAGGGCACAAAGGAGGTCCTTTTTTTAGATAACCTTTTTTTTTTTTTTCTGTTGTACAGCATGTAGCACCTAAATATTCATNCCTGCACGGTAGCCCTCTGTGGAGGTTTTGCTGAATACGCCAAACTTGCGAGGCATATGGTATGTGGCAACAGGACTGAGGGCAAAAAAGGGCACAAAGGAGGTCCTTTTTTTAGATAACCTTTTTTTTTTTCCTGTTGTACAGCATGTAGCACCTAAATATTCATATAAAACCTAAGTATTCTTAATAGTGTTGGTATTATGATATGAATAATGCATATCTGTACTGTTTGTGTTTTGTACTGCATTGTTCACTTAAACCACTATTGTGTTCAGGAGGTGCACACAAACAGGCACACGAGCAGCCCGCTACGGAATATTCTGTCGAGATTTCCACCAGCTAAAAATTATTACTGCTGCCTCCGCACAGGAGTGCGTAAGTGCGCATGCAAATAGTGAGGCACGTGTGTGCCAGCGGTGGGGAGCAGAGTACGGGGCTATGGGGTGGGGAGAGGGCCATGGGGGCAGGCTGGGACCCCCTTCCCATCCTGCAGAGCACGGCAAAGCACCTGTGAAGCCGGGGCATCCCGATGGGATGAGGCTCCCGATGGAGGCACGACAGGAGCCCAGGGTTGATGGCGAACTGGTCCTGCCCTGGGGCACAGCACAGAGCGTGGCCGCAGTGGGGCTTCGCAGAGCCGGGCCAGAGGCTGGTGGCGGCGGCATTTGGGGTAGAGCTGAGCTCTCCTGTGAGAGCCGGGGCAGGGGCATGCGTGCGGCAGGGACGTGGGAGAGGGGCTGCTGCTGGCGGCTGCCTTCGGGATGAGGAGCATTCCAGGGATGGGCCACAGCCGGGAGGTCACGTCCGGAGGGCGGTCTGCCCAGCAGCGCTCCTGGCGCCTGCCCTGCTCTCCCTTTGCGTGGGGGCGAGGAGGGTCTGCGAGGGGAACCGGAGTGCGCCGAGGGAGCAGAGCCGCAGGGTGGTCCGGCTCTGCCCATAGCACTGGGGACGGGAGGAGCGGGAGCTGCGGGGTGCAGCGGGGGCTCGGCAGCCTCGCGGGGCTGGCAGTGCTGTGGGGCGGGAATCCCCTCCGCCACGGCAGACCTGGCGCAGGGGGAGGCCGCGCAGCTAAAACGAGTACAAAGAGTAAATTGCCATCCCACTCCTAAATGCAGCTGAGCTGCTGTAACTGTGACAACAGGCAAAAGCTCTGGTTCATGAGTGTCTTGGCTCCCGTTGGCAGCGTGGGAAGGGGAGGCAGCACTGGCGTTGTGAAAGTCTCTCCAGGATCAGCCCAGACTTTGAGGGGATGGGGTGTCCATGCCGCTTCCAGCAGTCAGGCTGCCCATCTGTTAGGAGGAGCAGAAGGCACAGGGACTTTCGTAACCCAAGAAGCAGGTTGATCAGGAGACTCTTCTATCATTAAATATTGAAAGTTCTCTGGCGGCAGCACGTTCTCCCCTCGCTGACAGCGGCTCTGTGAGTTTGTGATTCTGGATGTTGCATGCGCTCAGCTGTGACTGCATGGGTGGCTTTGGGTGGGAACAGGGCTGCGCAGGGCCCGGGACGGTGCCGGTGAAACGCCAGCTTCTCACCACGGTGAGCCCCTGCCCAGGCATAGCTGAGCCCCCAGGACGTGTGTGGGACATGCGCCCCACAAACAACCTCGACTTGCCACGAGCCCTCCATGGCGGTCCTGGCGTGGCTCCAGCCCGGCCCCTGCTTTAAGGGGCTGCTCGTTTGGAAGGAGCTGCTTCTTTGAGTTGCTCTTTCACGCCAAGGTGGGTGACTTCGCAAGCTCCAGAACAGCAGAGAGACCTCGGTGGGCAGGGGTGGGTTTGGTGGTTGGCTGGGCCTCGTTTGCACCGAGAAACCCGAAGGTGCCATGCGGTTCAGGGCTGCCCTTCTCCCCAGGACAGAACTGACGGGTCGTGGGCTGTGTCCCACCTCCCTGCAGCCGCTGCACCCCGGGGACTGCGGGGCTCCCTCCCCCAGGAGAGGCTGGCATTCCTGGCTTATTTAAGGAGTGGTTTGGACTTCCAGGTCTGGATTCTTCTGCTTTTTATAGACATCCTCAGGGGAGTGCAAAGAATGGCAGGAAATGCGGCGGCCCCGCAAGTGCTCAGCCCTGGACGCTATTGTTCAGCGCTGGCGGAAGCCGGCTGCAGGCAGGGCTGCCCGGGGGACCTTCGCCTGCCCGGAGGAGGCTCAGCCGTGTCCTTACAGCGTGAAGTAATGTTTCCTGGCCTTGGTAGAAAGGGACTACAGCTCCCGGCGTGCGTGGGGATACAGGACATTGTGTGCTGGGCCTTGGGGGCCGCAGGCTGTACCTCTGCCTTGATGCCGTCCGCTCCTCTACAGGGTCGCAGGTCCCTGGAGCTGCGACAGGAGCCTGCTGGGGCACGATGGCCAAACTTGAGCTTGCTGTGACTGTCTGCTCCCCTCCAGCCTGAGTCCCGCAGGCCCGTGGGGGCCACGTGGAGCGGCTGTGCCAGGCAGTGCGGTGTGACGGTGGCGGTTTGGCTGCGGTGTGGCCAGAGCAGTGGCTGGCCTTGGGCTTGCACAGAGGTGTGCAGTGGCGTCTGCTCCGCAGCTCTTGGCCCGGGTTCGTGGCTGCCCTATTGCCGGGGAAGGCTTGACAAGGCAGGAAAGCATTTCTTGTCTGGAGCAGCTGGAATGGACTCCTTGACGATGCTTGTGAGAGGGACCAAGTGGCATTGTCCCTTTGCGGGGTAAGGGCCCTGGGACACCACAGGAGGCAGAAGCGGGCACGTCCCCTCTGTATGAACCCTGATCACAGACATCTGTGTGTGTCCCATCTGCCGTGTCTTAACCCCATAGACATTCCTCTGAGCAGGGAGGCATTCCCACGACCCTCCTGAGATAGGAGTCTCCAGATGCTCCCCAGCTCCCAGTTCTGTCTTGGGGACAGTTTTACTTCTACTGACTTGTCATTTCTGATCATGTCGTGCTTGTTAGACTGCTGGGGACCAGCTGCTGCTGTTACTGCAAGTCTGCAGTCCTTGCCTCTTATCCCGGAAAGGGAAGAAGCTGAATGAAGAGCCGGGAATCTGGACACTTGTGATAAAAGAGTCAGACTTAGACAAGCAAAAGGCGAAAGGCAGGATTGCCATTCATGAGCAAGAGGAATAACAGCCTCCCTGGAGCTCTCCCCGCTAGTCTGAACAAGGCCCCTCTGGCTCCACAGACAGCAGGATCCTCAGGGACTGTGAGGGCTTGGATCCTGGCAGTGTGCAAGCTGCAGTCTAAATACATCACAGATCATCTGCATAATTTATTCTTCTGTGAAGAGTTTAATTTATCAGGTCCAATAATAAACTCATAAATCTCCTTTGCCTGTTATCAGGGTTGGGAGAAGATGCTCATATTATAAGTATTTAATTTATCTCCTGAGCTGCTTCCCGAGCAGATCGGTGCCTTTGACGCTACTGGATGTGTATTCCCATGGTCAGCGTTCCACCGGGCCCTTGTCACCTGAGGACAGGAAAGATGGTGCTCGAGAGACCCAGCTGAGGAGGAGCCCAGGAGATTGTCATGCTGGCCCAGACCTGCTCTGGAGGTTGGGGTGGGATGGAGATAGCGTGGATGAGAGCCAGGACCGTGCGAGGCTGCTGCCAGTGCTGGTGGCCCCTCTGCAGTCCAGAGCCACCCGTTGGCACTGTCTCACTGCCCTGGCCCACCTCTGGCGCTGCCCCGGGATGTCGGGGGCTGGCTGGGGACCAGCCACCTGCACTGAGGGGGGATCCTGCCAGCCATCAGCAGGCTCCAGCAGAGCCCGCGGGAGGGGGTGCACAGCCTCCCCAGATTTGCTGCTGCTGGTGACTTTGGTTGGTATCCGCACCCACAGAAACCTCTAGATCCATCTGGGAACTTGCGCCGTTCTGGGCCTCAAGGGCTTCCTGTGGCAGCGAGCTACACCATCCAGGCACGGGCGATGTGGAGAGGTATTTCCTTTTCTTAGTGCGAGATCCCACGACATTTTCCGCTGCCCTCATGCTGTGAGACGAAAAGAGCAGAAGCGTCGTCTCCTTTCTGTAGACTGCTCAGGATGTTACAGCCTTTTATCTGTGTCCCTTCTTATTTGCCGCCTTCTAAGGCAGCAATCTGTGCTCTTTCCTTTCTCTTCTCACAACAGTTTTCCTTGCCCTTTGGTCATTCTTGCCTCCTGTTTCTGAGTCACCTTGGTATCTCATTTTCCCGGGGAGCCCTGGTGCCCAGTCCTGCACTCGTTAGACGTGTGGGGCTGTGCCCAGGATGATAGCTGTGCAGGCACCTATTCCCCACGTGCTCTGTTGCCCCTTTGGCTCCCGGTGCTGCCTGTGCTGCCCCAGCCCTGCTGTGCCTGGGGGGTGGTGGTAAAGGGCAGCCGGTGCTTGGCTGGCTCGGGATGAGGTGCTGCCAGGGGCGCACGCCGTGGCTCCCCGGGGCTGTGCCAGCCGCCATCGCAGCCTGGGGCCTTGGTGTGCATCTGGGGAAGGCTCCCGTTCTTCAGGTGACTGCCACGCGTGTGTGGTTTGGTTAGCCCAGGGGGTGTGGAGCTGGGCCACCAGGTACGATGGGGTGTTTGGGTTGTGCTGCCTTTGGTGACACATCGTTGTAGCCGTGCTGCGTGGCTCCAGCCCAAACCCACTGCATCCCTGGGGCGAGGCTGTCTGGAGGCGGCAGAGCGAGCTGGGGGCACGAGCTGCCAGAGACGCCTTTGGTGGATGGGGAGTTCTTGCTCTGCGGCACCACCCCCTCGTGTGAGCTTCTTAATTGCAGCAAAGTCCACTGACAGTGGTGGGGCGGGAGGGCTGGGGCTGCTCTGTGCCCTGGCCTGGCTTCGGACCACGCTCTGTGCTGCCGCAAGGGATTTCGGATGGTGTGTGGGTGGGAGGGAGGCTGTGTAGGTGTCCCAGCCTGTGGCACCCTGTGCCCAGGGCTGTTGCCCCTCAGCTCGAAGCCCTGCAAGGCTGTGCTTGCCGAGGGTCGATGTCCCTGCAGGCATGGCAGTGCCCTGCCCCACCGCCTGCCCTGCTCCGTCTCGTATTCCCAGTGCTAAGGGACGGGAGAGAGACGCAGTTCGCTGTGGTCACTAAATGTCCAAGCAGGACACACGCATGCCCTGTGCTAATTTGTTTAGGTCCTACATAAACAGCTGTGGTAGGTTTCCTCTGTTTTCACGGCACAGGTGTCCTGTGAGCTTTTCTCAAGAGAGGAGTCAATGGGCTGGTGGCAGCTGTGTCCGGAGCATCGTGCTACCGCCCCGCTGGGACCTCAGCAGCGTCATTTTACAGAGAGGCACACAATAGCCGCTAAGTTTTCCAGGTGCATCACAGTGTCTGTGATCCTTCTGCCAGTGGAGGCTGGAGTATATCTTACAAAACGTTTAAAGCCTTGGTGGCACCCCAGCTGCCCGCGTGGCGCACCGCGACCTCTCTGCAGAAACAGGCTCTGTGTGGCAGCCCCTTCCCCCCACAGCACCTCGCGCTTGCTGACACCAGCTGCAGCACAACAGGCCTGCTCCAAGAAATCCCAAGTCATACATTTTTAATTTTCTACAACAGAGCAGCCATTTCAGCCACTCACCCAGAAAGGATCTTTAATGAGAAGCAAGGAGAGAGAGCATGCACGTTTCCAGCACATAAGAGAGCAGAGGCATTATGGATACCCTTTTCTCTTTTCCTGGCTGCCTGTAACTGTTCCTGAATTTAGCCTGGGCCACTTGCCCTGTCGTCTTCTGGAGGTGGGCGCAGCTGGGCCCTGGGCCCCTGTTTCTTGTCCTGAGCAAGAGCGTTGACCCTGTGGAGGAACTGACCCTTCGCATTGCTGGCATTTCAGCTCGAGCCCGCCTCTGCTCTCGGGCTGTGTCCTGGCCAGGACCCCGCCTGGGAGCGATGACCCAGGGTGGGAGAGGTGCTCGGGGACCCCCATTGACCCAGGGTGGGAGAGATGCTCAAGGACTCCTCCAACCCAGGGTGGGAGAGGTGCATGAGGATCCCTGCCAACCCGGGGTGGCTGCGTCCGCCTTCCCTGGTGCTTGGGCACCGGCTGCTCCCTCAGGAAGCTGCATTGCCCTCGCACGTGGTCTTGCCGAGCCGTGCTGTGGGGCCCGCGGAGGCAGGGGGCTGCCAGTCCTCCAGCCTGGGCAATGGGCAGAGCCCCTGCGGCTCTCCTCAGGGGCAGCGGACGTGTCTGCCTGCGGGGTGAGGATGGCCCCGCGTGGGCAGGAGGGTTCGGAGCGCAGTGCTCCTGCTTGCGCAGGGAGGCCAGGGACGCTCTTCTGCGGCGGGGCGGCAGGTGTTGGTGCAAGCTGTAGGTGACCTTGCGTCTCTCCCCGGTGTCCTGTATGAGGTTTGCTCTGGGGATGCTCTTGTTCCCATCCCTGCTGGTTCCACACCCCCCTGATGTCCCAAGGCAGAATCTGGTGTCTACGTGGGTGCAGCGTGCCCAGGGGCCCTGCATGCGGTGCACTGCACTGATGCTGTCCTTGCTCTCTGTTGTTCACAGGTTGATGAAGAGGGAGTGCTGTGACCCTGTGCCCGTGACAGTCATTTCAGGTAAGCATTGTTCTGTCCTTCCCTTTCTGCCTTCAGAAATGCCCTGGCCTCCTGAAGGAAGTTGGTGGGGAGAGGGCTCAGGCTGGTGGGGGCCTTTTCCCAGGAGGGGGTGGCCTGTCTGGGGCAGTGGGGACGGGGACCTGGCTGTGGTGCTCAGGGGAAGCTGCGTGGAGAGCCGAGGGCGGAAATGGGGCTTGTGAGGGCTGGCAAAGGATGGCTGGGCTCAGGCTGGAGGGGACAGGACGCGTTCAGGCAGGCTGCAGGCGATGCAGAAGCAGTTGTGCATCAGGGGTAGGTCATTACTACATGGTGTGCTTTGAGGAGGCATCAAGAGGAAAGGTCTTGGGGGAGACTGGGGAACCAGGTTGGCCTGGGCCCATCCAGCTGGGATCCAGGGTGCCCTCTCTGATGGGTTTCCCCCAGGTCCATCCAGCTGGGATCCAGGATCTGTGTCTGGGGCAAGCACCACTGGTCTCAGAGGACAGGAGGGTTCCTGGACATCACGCTGGCGTGGGTGCTTCTTCCAGCCCTGGCTGCTCAGATTCTGCCTCATGCAATGGGGCTTTTCCCTGCCCTGTCTGAGGATACCCGACCCTTTGCAAGTGCTGCCCATGCTCGGTGCTGGTGTGGCTGGTGATCATGTCACCCCGCAGCTGTGCTCACGGACTGGGTGCTGCATGCACTGTGCTCTACAGACCAGGGCAAGGTCTTGATGCAAGCTGGGTGCAAATGTGCATTGCACGTTGTGAAAAGCATTTTCGTTGGCCACACTGAGTCGTTTAGGCTTTTGGTGCTTTTCGGTGCTGTGGTTGCTGTCAGGCTGGCACGAGGGGAGTTGCAGGGCTGTGGCGTGAGGCCAGCCAGCTCCAGATGTGTGCAGCGAGCCTGCAGCACCATTGCTGGTGGGTGCCAGAGCTCATGTCCCACAGAGGGAATCAAAGCAATGGTGGGTGCGCCTGCCCCAGATTGCTGGGCCAAGGGCATCACATGCATCCTCCCAGGGCACCGAATGGATGTGGGCAGGGAGGGATGCAGCGGCTGCTTGCTGTGGCTGTGGTAGGGCCAGAGCCTGGCACAGAGGGAGAAAAGGACATCAAGAGCTACGCTGGAGACAGGGAAGTGTAAGGGACAACACGGGAGAGGGGAGCGGGGAAGCTACTGCCCACAGCTGGTGGAGAAGCAGCTCGAGCTGCAAGACTCAGCTGGGGAAAGGTAGGGGAGAGATGTCCCATGGGAGATGGTGAATGACAAACATCTGCCCATGATCTGGGGCTGGTCTGTCCCCTACCTGCCTTATGCTCTTTGCTTGGTGCTGTGCCCAGTCTCCTGCCCTGTGTCGTGCACTGCCCTGGCCTCTGCGTGCTCCTCTGAGCAGCCTCTCTCTTCCCTCTCCACGGGGGTTTCTTGGTGCCCAGCGCAGTCCCCAGCCCCTGCCTGGTTCAGTACCGGCCCGTTCCTGCCAATGGAGCGTCTGGCTGATGCTGTTCCTGCTCCAGGTGTGCACACCTGGAGTGTGTCCCTGAGGGTGTGTTCCCACCTACTGCTCGCCATGCCGGTGGCAGGACTTGCAGGGGAGCAGGACTCCAGCTTCTGCCCCCGTCCCCTGGCTGTGACATGCCAACCCCGTTCACTGCAGATGTTTGCCATGTCCCACCCCAGGGCAGGGACGAGCTGAGAAGTGAGGGACCCCTGTGCACGTGCACACCATGGGGACACCTTGGTGGGACTGGGGCTCAGACAGTCGCGGGCTCAGCCAGCCCCTTCTCCCTGTGCACTCGGCAGGCTGAGCTGCGGTGCGCAGCAAGCAGCGTATGTCAAACTTCAGGGCGAAGGCTTGGAAACCAGAAGATGGAACAAAGGAAACATAAAATGCTAATGCACAAGAATAGTGGGTGCTTTTTCTGGCTTCAGCAGGCTCTTTTCAGAGCCTGCAGCTTCATTCCAGGACCCCTGAAATGTGTTGCCACTTCACCTTGTAAATCCTCCGGATAACTCCGGCTGCCCGTGCAGGGCTGGCTGCGCTGTGTGGGCCGAGCCGCGTGGGCTGTGCTGCGTGTTTCCGTGCAGGGGCTGGCTGCGCTGCGTGGGCTGCGCTGCGTGGGCTGCGCTGCGTGTTTCCGTGCAGGGGTGTTGCTGTGCCGTGCCGTGCTGTGCCGTGCCAGGCGGCTGAGGGCTGGGGAGCTGCTGTGCTGCCAGGGGTGCTTCCCCGCTGGGCTGCGGGGCTGTGCCAGTGGTCTCAGCACCGGCTGCCAATTCAGGGCAGGTGCAGTCTTGGAATGAGTGTGCTGGGGATGAATTGTGTTTGTACTGAGATGTGGGCATTTATTCAAGTTATTCTTCTACTAGCTTGTGTGCTCAAAGTCAGCCCTACCTGCTCCCAGAGCACATCCATGACTTGCAGGGCCCAAATCCGATTGCTGTGGCAGCATCATTTCTGAACACTTGCAGCAGAGCACTCCACAGAAGACAGCGCTCTGACCTGGTCCTCTTCGTTCTGCAGCAGAACAGCAGATCCCAGTGGTAGTGGGGCCCCGTGGAGCTGGGCTCGGTGAAGGCAATCCCTGTTGCAGGGTTTTGTTCCCAGCCCTGAATGGGAAGGACTGTCCTTCCCTGCTCCAGCAGGAGCCCAAGTCTGTGGGACACGGGGAGGCCTCTCAGTGCCCGTGGGAGGCCATGGCTGAGTCCGGAGCCCGGCTCAGTCCTGCTCCGCTCCGTCCCCGCCGTGGCTGCCCGGGGGGCCGCTGCCTGGAACTTCTTCCCCAACTCCTGCCGGTGCAGCAGCTCTGCCCTGTGCTGCCTCTGCAAGGTGGGACGGGGCTGGAGCAGGGGTGCCGGGAGGGGAGGGACGCCGGAGAGGCGATTAGTGTCTCAGTCCCAGACAAACAGATGGAGGCAGCCTTATCCTATTACCTAAGGGCTAAGCGGGAGAAGCTGAGCGGTGTGTTGAGGCTGGCTGGTCAGTGGGCGCTCGGAGCTCCTGCAGCGGCAGGATGTTTTTCTGGGGTGGCAGCCACCCCGACACCGGCTCTGGATAGTGTCTGCACCGGGCAGCACCGAGTCCCTGGGAACAGGTCAGGTACACACTCCTGTGACATGGGGTCAGCACTGGCAGCCCTGGACCCTGCGCTCTGCTGCTGGGGCCTGGGGGACTTTGGCGGAGAAGCCTGGCGCCTGCAGAGTCGGGGTGCTGGGGCGGTGCAGGGACTGAGCGAGAGGGTGGTGGCAATGATGAGGGGGCAGATGGTCCTGGCAGCAGCAGGGCTGTCCGGGTTGCTTTGTGGATTGTGTAGTTTCTGAAGGTCCTCTGGTTTCTTGCTTCTTGCTGTGTTGCGCTCCTCCTAAGCTGGAGCCGGGAGGGTGGGGGAACAGCACAGGATTGCAACAGGGCAGTCCTGACGTCTGTGCAGCCCTACGGCTGTACGGGATGGCAAGCTGGGTCAGCCTGGACCACGGCATCCCGCGCACACCGAGGGGCTGGGTGTTCACCTGGCTGTGCTGGTGTGGGTCTGTGCCCACTGCCCACCGTGCGGGGACATGGAGGTGCTTGCTGAGATGAGGGTGGGAGGTGTGGGAACCTAATGCTTGGATTTACTTCTTCTCCTTGGGCTGTGCCACCTTCCTGGGCTGTGCTTATCTGCAGTTGTGCCCAGTGGTGGTGTGGGGAGATGGAGGGAGCAGATGTGCTTTCTGCCAGCAGGTCCACGGTGGGGCAGGCTCCAGGCTCTTGTTCCTCCTGGCTGTGTCCCCACGTGTGTCTGACCCATGCGTGCTCTTCTCTGCATCGATGGGCTGGGAGTGTGTGTGTGGGGGGCTCCTTAAGTTCTGGCTCTGCATGAGGAGCTGATGGGAGTTCAGTGACTTGTGGGATGGGAGGAGATGCCAGTCTGTCCGGTGCACACCTCCAGGCTGGTCCATGGGACTCTGGAAGGATCAGATTCCCTTCTCTGGTCTTGGTGGTGATTTCCAACTTCTCTCGTGGTGCTGTGGATGGTGCGGTGCTGGCAATGAGGAGAGGTCCGTCCCTGTCCCTGCTGGTCCTGCACGGCAGCGTTACCTGCTGACTGGGCAGGTGGTGGGCTGCAACGTGGGTGCAGGATTGGGGACCCCGACTGGGGTGCACAGGGCCTCGCACGTGCTGCGTGAGAGCGTGTAGCTGTGGTTACCAAGGTGACTGTGTTAAGTGATGTTCCTATGGCTACGCACCGCTCGTGCTCAGAGTTACTGCGGGGGGAGTGCGCAAAGCCCCCAGGATACCCGGTGCCTCCCGGTGAGGCTGTTCTCATTGCAACCATCCCCTGGTCCTGCACCAGAGATGCCTTCCCGGGGTGGGAGAGGCTGCATGGGCAGCTCTTGGTGCTGAGCTGCCCCACGGGCCATGGGCTCTGCAGACCCCAAGGGCCCGGGGCTGGACCGGCTGTACACTGTCCCTGCCTGGGTCTCCATGCCCGGCAGGGAAGGACCTGCCTTTTGCAGACACCCCTGTTGGGACAGGCTTGGGACTGGCCCTGCATGGTGATGGGGCTCTGGGGACACCCTCCCCACAAGAGCAGCAGTCGCCACAACCCTGGAGCCCTGCATTAGTGGTGCCAGCTGCTGTGAGGTGCCCCCACAGCACACGGAGCCCATGGATCCCAGCTGTGTTGCAGTGGAATAGGTCCTGCAGGCTTCAAAGTCTTCAGCCACCTCTGCCCTTCCCCAGGTTCTGTTCCTCCCTTCAGCCAGGTGCACCCTGAAGGGGGGTCCTGTGGGGACAGGCTGGGGTGCTGCGTGGCCCCTGGGGCTGACTTGGAGCGTGTGCTGCATGGGAAGGGTGAAAGCAGCCCGGGAGGAGGGACTGCCGTCACTGATGCTTTGCCAGGAACTGGGACAGACGTCAGGGGGCTGTGGGGCAGAAACCAACGGGGACTTGCCCCATCTCTGATGGAGAAGAGCTTGGGGAGAGCTGAGACATGGGTCAGTCGGAGAGGGAAAGGGGATGTCTGAGAAGTGGTTCTTCACTCCAGATTGGTACCGGAGTGAGCCCAGGCTGGGAGCCTCAAAGAGGGACTGTCCCCACGTGGGCAATGTCTCGGTGGTGCTGACTGTGTCCGGGGCAGCCGCTTGCGTCTTGCTGGAGCTGTGGCAGCCTGGAGCCCCCACAGAGATGTTCTCCTGAGGAGCAGTCAAGGATGTACAGAGGCCAAGGATTGAGGCTGGGATGCTACAAACCCGGAATTGCCCGAGAGTTAGCTGTTCTGTGCAAGACCAGAAGCTCTCTGGCGCAGAGAGGGTGGGGAAGCAGCCAGAGTGCATGCAGCAGACCCTGGGGAGGTGGGTGTGGGACAGAAGAGGACTTAAGAGGCCACACATATGGCCAGGGCTGTGTGTTCAGGCTGATAGGGCTGGATTACCGACTTTCCACCCCAGCCCCTCATTCCTGCTCTTGTGTCGTTGTTCATTGCCACTTCTGCTTTACAGGAACAGCTAGAGCTGTGAGCTGCTCCTGCTAAAAGCCATCAGGACAAAATGGGCTTGGTTTTAACCTGGCCCAGCTCCCCGGGCCAGCTGGCAGCGTGGGCTGCCTGTGTGTCTGCATGTCCAGCCCAGGGGTGGACATAAGTGCACAGAGGTGGGGGCAAGGACCAAACCACTGCGTCCCAGCATTGCCACAGAAACGCCTGTGTCGTGCGGCCTCAGCACGCACGTGCTGTCCTGCCTGCCAGACCACTGTCCGGCCTGCCCAGCTTGCCAAGGGAAGGGGGTACGTGGCCAGGCAGCGGGCAGGGCTGAGCCTGGCAGTGGCCGTGCTGCCCCAAGCCGCCCTCAGGGCTGTGTGGCCAGTGCCTGGCACCAGATAATGTTGTACCCCATGTGGGGACTGCGGGGACAGAGAGAGGGTTTTTTGCCCCGTGCTCCTTCCTCCTGGCTGGGACCAGCCAGTGGGGGCTGCTCCTGCACCGTGGGGGCCGGGGGGGCCTGACTGGCGTTGTTGGCTCCTGCTCTGCCCTGCGCAGGCTGGCAGGGAGCTCTGCGGCCCATCAGGCCACCTCCAAGGGGTCTGGCTCCGTCCCACAAGTGGGGCAGTCCTGCGTGCCCCACAGGGTGGTGGGGCAGGGATGGGGCAGGCGATGCGGCCGTGTTCTGGAGCTGGGGATGGCCGACCCTGCGGGAGGTAGGCAGCCAGGAGTCCACGCAAGGCTGTGACCCTCAGGAAGCATACGTGTTTCGGGGCAGGGATTACGACTGTTTGTCCTGTTGGCATGAAGAGTCATCTCCAGCTGGGACAGTGGCAGGAGTGAGCCGAAAGCCTTTGCTTTGGCCGAGCGGGGCTGCCCCAGGGCTGGGCCAGTGGGGAATCAGCTCCTGTGATATTGCGGCACTGCACTTGCTGGTGGCCAAGCACTGGGTTCCTCTCCTGCAGCAGTGCTCAGTGGACATAGGCAGATGGTGAAGGGCTGTGGGACTGCAGGACGACTATTAAGAACAACTCTTGTGAACCCTGTGCCAAAGACTATTGCCCCAGAACTCTGCAGACAGGATTCCCTACAAATTGCCATCAGCTGTGCACTGCAGCTGTCCCCCCACCCGTGCTGGGGGAGTTCAGGGGTACCCCTGCCTCTTTTCTGGACACTCAGAGACACAGCTGAGCCCTGGTGTTCCCAGGCCTGTGCTGTTTGGGCATAGGATGCTGCTCTTTATCCCGCTGCCCCTCACAGGGGTCAGCACCGCTCTGCCGTCGCCCTGGGAAAGCCAAGCGCTGGTGCAGAGGGTTTGCTCCCGCGAGCAGTGCGTTGCGGGACTTGCCCTTTAATCATCTGCACATCCCCAGTGGCCCACTAACCCTGGCAAATGGGGAGAGGGAAAATCAATTGGCAGGAGAATTACCCATCAGGCGCTGTAGGACACTGTGGCCGCGCGCGGGCTGATCAATGAGCACTGCTCCCACTCCCTCTCCTCGTTAGCTTTGCGTCCTGACACTCAGTCCGGGGCCACAGTAAGCACAGTCCTGTGCCTGCCCCTGCCCCTGCCCCTGCCTGCGTGGGTCGGTTCTGGAGGACACGGGCAGTGGTGGCAAAGGACAAGGTTGGGCTGGAACAGACTGCTTTGTGCTACCTGTCACGTGGGGCTGGGACGGAGCCATGGCAAACAGCGGGGCCAACTGACCTGCTTGTGCCCAGATAAGCAACGAGGACAGATCCGGCATCGTGGAGCCCTGTCTCTGGGCAGGGCCCTGCCTGGCAGCCCCGGGCACGGAGCTGGCAGGACACCAAGGACCAGCCCTGGGTCAGTGGGAAGTCGGCCCGTGGGAGCCCCAGACTGCCCACACCCCACGCGGGGCACCGGGCTCAGGCCCCGCTGTGGGGGCAGAGCAGCACAGTCCCTCCCGCTCCCCGTCCCCCCCGCGGGGGCCACCGTGCCTTCCACAGTGCTTGCAACCATCGACCCTGCGTTCCAGCTGCAGCTGCAGCCGCCCCTGGTAAATCAGTAACGTCTGGCCTCTGCGAGAGGACGGCTCTGCTGGTCCCATGGGTATTGCCAGCCAAGCGAAAGCGGACGCTCCCCGATCCTTTGAGGTGAGGGCTTGACTCCGTGCAGCCGCGTGGGAGGGCTGGGGGCTCCGGGCAGGGCTGTTAAACATGACCCTGGGAGGACTCGGGGGTGACGGGGAGCTTGCGCAGCACCTGCATGCAGAGCCGGGGCCAGGCTCGGTGCCGTTGCGGGAGCGGAGCATGGGGTGCTGTGGGAGCCACTGGAGCGGGCGTCTGGTCCAGTCTCTGGAGGGGCAGGCATGGCCTGGGGCTCCGCGGCCGTCTCTGCAGGGTCTGGCAGGGCAGGGTCAGTGCTGGGTGGACATGCAGCTCTGTCCCCGGCGCAGCTGCCTGGGTGCTGATCTGGAGTAAGTCCGGTGAAGTCTGTCCTAGTGGGTCCTTTCACCGGCAGCGAGGCAGCAACAGCTCTTCCTGCTGCAACCGTAACAGCCCCAGCACGGGGGGCCATTCCCAGTGATCCCAGTAGTGACAGCCCCATGTGCTGCTCTCTGCACCCGCCCGGGCAGCGGCACCCCAGCAGGATGCTGGATGTCCCCTGGTCCCCCGCTTGTGACGCTGCTGTATCCACCCACAATCCCAGTGCGGTGCAAGGAGCTGTGGAGCACAGGGACCTGCTGCGGCTTGTGCCCTGCCAGCGTGCAGCCCTGGGTGAGAGCTGGGGTGCGCGTGCTTCTCCCGCACACCAGCACGACCCCGGTACCTGGTCCGTGCCGAGTCAGTGCTGCAGTAGCTGTCGCTCCATGCTGTCTCACCCAGGAGAGCAGCGCTGCTGCTAGCGCAGCTGCCTGCAGCCGCCTGCAGCGTGCCCCATGCGCCAGCCCTCGCTGGGCCGGCACACCGGGGGGTGTGCTGGGCCAGATGCTCCCATGGCTGCATGTCTCGGGAGACCCTGCTTCTCCACGGGCCAGCCCTTTCTGGAGTCACAGAGCCGCTGGGGCTGTGCAGAGTGAGTGCACACTTCACCTGAGTGCAGAGGTGAAGCTCCAGGCAGCGCGCAGCAGGAACGCAGGCACTGGAAAGGGGAGGGAATTTAATCCTGATCTGGCCAGGGAAAACTGCACATCCCAGGCAGGAAAAACTGCCCGTCCCAGGCAGGATGCATCGCTCACTGTGGTGAACTGGTGCTTGGAGGTTTCTGCAAGACAGCGTGGCTGGGTGCAGGTTCACCCTCTCAGGTGGTTGTGACCAACAGCCTCTGCAGAGGAAGATGCAGAAGGTGTGCAGCTCCGCTTTGCCCCTGTGCTGAGACTTGTAAGATCTCCCTGGATTCTGGAAAGATCGTTGCTGTTGCTGTCGAGGTGTCAGCTGCTATTATCCTTGTTTCGTTTCCAGTGCTCCCGAGCAGACTGTTAGCATCCGTGGGACTGCTGCTGGGGCGGGAGCTGAGACCTGCCTGCCATGCGCGCTCTGGGTGACAGGGGTTTTGAAGCCTGGAAAGGCACGAGACAGGCACAAGACTCCTTTGGAAGTGCGTTATTTTGTGTCCCTATGAATTCAACCTGCGACGGGTCCCTGTGACCGAGGCCCCTCCTGAGTCTGTCAGTCCCTCCGAGCGTGTCCCCGGGGGAAGGGGTCTGCCACGCACGAGCAGACCGTGTAAGTGGCACTTGTTTAGCCTGCAAAGTGAAGTCTGAGTGCAGATCTAATTGCTGCCTGTGATATGTATATAAATACTTACATAAACAAAGGAGGAGAGAAGAGCTGCACAGGCTAACAGACAATGCTGACGCAAGAGTAGGGTAAACTAGCCGTGAATGTGTGGGCTAGAAATTAGGCCATTTCTAACCATCACAGCAAAGAAGGGTCTGAAACAGCTTTCCAGGAAGAGGAGAGAGAGCCAGAGGAGACCTGGAGGAAGGAGTTTGGTACGGGGATTTTGGACGTGGCACCTGGAGTGCCAGCAGCCCTGTCCCCGAGGATGGAAAGAGCAACTTCCCACCCTCCCACAACCCGGCGCCGGCTCCGCACAGCTCTGGGTGCTCATCCCAGGCTGCAGGAGCTGGTGCCCATACTGACAATGGCCACAGGTCTTTTCACCCGTTTCTGGGCTCCCGTTGGCTGCAGCAACCTGCTCTTTACCCTGCCACCAGACACAGGGGCAGCACCTTCCCTCCTCCCTGGGGAGGTGCCCCCTTCCCCGTCTCAGGAGCAGTTCCAGCTGGTGCCCCTGCTGTGGCATGCTTTGCTTTCTTCTTCCTGCTCTTCTCATGCCCTGGGCATGCTTGTCTTCTTCGGGTCTCACCTGTTGCACCTTGCTAGGTCCCACCACTGCAGTGGTGGTGGAAACACGCACTGTGCATTTCCCAGGGTCCTGCCAGACGGGTGCCTTCCCTCCGGAGGAGGAGTGGTTCAGCGATACGCTGAGTGACGGCCATGGTTCTGCGCTACCTCTAACTTAGGGGGGACCTGGAGCCCCGATGGAGGACTCCGAAGGTGCCAGGGCAGTGTTCAGCAGTAGAGTGTGGGATGATCCCCATGGCATGGCTGCCCTTGATGGCGGGATTTGTGAGGGATGGCAGGGAAGGTGGCTTAGACTCTGTAACACCGGGAGCGGTGGAGAGTGGGGCAGGACATCTCGGAGCCCTCTTCCTCATGGCGTAAGAGGTAAAGGTCACTACGCTTCACAACCTCTCGTGAGGGCTGTGGCAGAGTATTTGGAAATCCAAAGGAACTGCCCTACTCTGGGTTTCAGTTATTGGTGCTCCTGGTGGCACGTGCAGGGAGCTCTGCTAGACCAGTGAGGCGTGACTTTCTTTGATGGAGGCATTACTGATTTGTTCCTGTCACTATAAAATCTTTTTGAAAGATTTTGTAACTCGCTTTGATGATTTTTCATCCGTTTTTCCTGGTGTTAGAATAAGACTCATTGGATTATAATTTCTAAGATACTCAACTTGTATCTTCTTTCAAGATAAGTGATTTTTTTTCCTCAGCAGAGAAGTTGATTTAATAAGAGAAAATGAATGTGAATGACTCTGCAAGTCTGTAACGGAGTTCGGGGGGTGGGGGTGGCCAGTGCGTTTTCCCAGCCATTCAGAGTTGTGTCTTAAACATTATTGGGAACTAATGAGTTACCAGAAGACTGGGAAAAAAAGCAAGAACAATCCTGACAATTACCCTCTGGAGCATTTAATTTCTCCCCCTAGTGAAATAACAAGACAGAAAAAAAAAAAAGGAAAGAAACAAAATCAGTGAATGGCAGTAGTTGAACAGAACCGCAGGCAGCGGACAGCAGGCACAGCTCCGATGGGTGCCGCTGGGCAGAGGGAGGTGTGTTCCCGAGAGCCCACAAGCCGGAGCCGCCTCTGCCTGCTGGGACGCGCTGGTTGCAGGACTGATTTAAGGGATAGATCCCGTCGTGCTGGGTTTGTCGCCGCGGGGTGGGATCTGAGGGTGGCTGAAGCGGTGCTGGCTGAGGCAACACGCAGGGATGGTGGTGGCGTTGCTCGCGTTTGAATCCCCGTGCGGTGGGCAGCGCGTCGGCGGGTGGGAGCCAGGCCCCTCTGCGGCAGCGCGTGTCGGGAGGAAAGCTGTAGCATTTGGGGGATCTTGTGCAGAATGGTGCCCGCTGCCAGCAAGGCATACCCCTGCCCGCATGGCATGGACACAGCTCCGGAGAGGTGGCGGGCAGAGCTCAGGACCCTTCCCCAGCACTTGGGGGCAGATGGGTCCGCATCCAGAGTGTTCCTCTGTGCTGTCCCCAGGTCTCCTGCAGCTGGCGGGTCCCCACCATCTCCGTGAAGGTGCAGGTGAAGGCGCCTGCCCCAGCTGCGGGAGGTCTGGCTGCTCTGCTGCACGCGAGGGTGTACGCTAGTGTGTGTCTTGCCGTTGTCCCATCTGTTCCGGGGTCTGCCCGTCTCCGTGTGGATGCATGCCCACGGGATGCAGTCAGACCATGTGTCGCTTGTATTTCTGATGATTTATCTCCTTACAACGAGCATTTTTCCAAGCAGAACTTCGTGTTCCTCCTGCTCTTGTTTCTAATCTCTTTAGGGCCTTTTCACTTGCCTCCTTCCAGTTCCACACCGCATTTCATTAAGGTGCTGTTTGATCCCTTCTTCTAAGCCACTAGTAAAAATCAGGCCCAGTCGCAGCGCCGAGCCCGTGGTGGCGGCTGAACGGCAGCGGTGACAGCTCGCTTTGCGCCCAGCCTTCCGCCGCTTCCAGGCCTGACCCAGCGGCAGGCAGAGCCAGTCCCCCCCGCGCCGCTGTGTCTGGCGAGGCTCTGCCCGTCCCAGCCTTGGGGACCGATCCCAAGCCCGGCACTTCCGACACGGCCCTTCGTTGGCCCGTCTCCCAGCCTTGCCGGGCGGCGGGCACATCCACAGCGTCTCCATATGGACCCAGCTTCCCTCCGCCCCGCTTCCTCCACCCAGGCATCGGCTGTCCAGATTTGAGACCGCGGGCGCTCGGGGTCCTGCGTGGGTTGTGATGGGTCCTGCCAAGGGCGTGCGCGGTCCCTGTCCTGCCCTTGGCCCCTTGCTGCAGGGTGCTGGGCACTCCCCGGCGCCTGGCCGTACGCTGTGCCAGCCTCCCTGGACGCTGTGCCACCCTCGCTTGTCCCCCGGCACCCCGCGCGCTGCTGGCGACAGACCGGGAGAGGCCCCATGGACCTGCACTCGTGTGGCTGCAGGTTTCTTCTCTCGGCTTCGAGCCATGCGGTGTGGCTCTGCCACGTGCAGGCCGTGGCTGCTGCCTTCCCAGCTCAGCCCTGCCGTGCTCCCCGCTCTGGCCCTCTGTGCCACAGATATTTTTGCCATTGTCCGGGTTTCAGTTGGGATAGAGTTAATTTTCTTCCTAGTGGCTGCTGTGTTTTGGATTTAGTATGACAATGATGTTGATAACACGTTGTTTTACTTGTTGCTAAGTAATGCTTATAGTAAGTCAAGGACTTTTTCAGCTTCCCGTGGAAGCTGAGAGGGAGCGTAGACAGGACGAGCCGGCCGAAGGAATATTCCATACCACAGACATCGTGTTCAGTATATAAATGGGGGTTCGCCAGGGGGTGGGAATCTGTGATCGTCGCTTGGGGTGGGCTGGGCAACCGATCATCGGCAGGTGACAGCAATTGTGTTGCATCACTTTATTTTGTATATTCTTTTACCATTACTATCATTATTATTTTTCTCTTCCATTACTGCTCTATTAAACTGTCTTTATCTCAACCCACATGGTTGGGTTTTTTTGTTTTCCCCTCCTTTTTCTCCCTACCCTGCTGGGGGGGGGTGGTGGTGGTGTGTGAGTGTTCGGCTGTGTGGTCCTTGTTGCTGGCTGGGGTTAAACCATGACAGCGTCTCCCTTCCGGACCGCTCTTACTCCTTTGTCTCTTGTGCTGTGAGACACCTCAGCTGGCGGCTCCGGCTGTTTGTGACTCACAGCCATTTCATCCACTTGTTCCCCTCACCAGCCCCACCTCGTCCCTGGTGTCCCTGACTCAAAGCCGTGGAGCCCAGCCTGTTCCCTGCCGCCCTCGCCTTTGCCGGGTGGCCTTGTCTGCTTCAAAGCCTGCATCCCTTCGCCTGAGACCTGGGAGCTGCTCGGCCCTGGCACGTGCTCTGCGCAGCTGCAGTTTTGATGCGCCACTACCTGGGGCCTGGACAGGCGCAGGATGGGTAATGCTGTGTGCTCCACGGAGCAGGAGGCTTTCCCACACCACCGGTCTCGTCTCCTGTTGCCCCACTGCCCCGCGGGAGAGCTGTTCTCAGACCTCAGGGAGGCACAGCAGGAGAGCTGCTGTGGGACAGGCACGGTTTTGGCTTGCTTTGCTGCTGGGAAAGGATGTTTTGTCACACCTTCAAAAGGGACTGGTTGGGGATGACTGAAACTGTACTGGCACCGTGCAAGCTCAAAGGCTTGACCCATGCCAGGGCAACGCTGTGAGACCACAGGCAACGGCAGCGCAGGGTGCAGGGGACGCTGCAGCCTCCTGCTCCCTCCCTCTGTGAAGCAGCAGCGGGCAGACGGGACCTGCAGCTCTTCAGCCCGGGGGTGCAGGTGTGGATCGAAGGAAAGGAGGAGCCTGATTGCTTCTGGGCTGATCTCGTTTGTCATGATCAAGTCATGATTTGTTTTGGGGCTACTGCCATGGACTTGCGGTGCTTGTGCTCCAGGACCCGTTAGACTCCCCCTGTGACCCCAAACCTCCAGGTCTGTGGATACATCCTTCCCCACCTGTCTCGCCTGCGCTGCTGATGCAGGGCATTTGCAGCAGATGCTGCTCCATCTGGGATTGTTGCTTGGGGCCGGCCGCCCTGGCACAGTCGGGCTCTTGCTGTTGCCTGCCTTGGGCAGTCCCTCGGCCCGAGGGTGGGAGGGATGAAGGAAGAACCATTAGTCATTTCCTGGACAGATCCAGGCCATACCGTAAATCTCTCCAGCTCTCAGTGGTTTGGGGGCTATTTCTGTTTGAGGATTGTCATGTAGATTAAAGCCTTGAATCCTAGCCAGGGATGGACCGGACACGGTCCCGTGCGCAGTCCTGCAGGGCTCAGTGCAGCATCCCATCTGCTCTTGGCAGGGCTGTCACTGGCCTGTCCCTGCCTGGGAGCAGGGGCTTGACCTGCTGGGCAGGCAGGGCCCTCCTGGCTTTAATTAGCCCTCACTGGCCAGGGGACTGGCAGAAATAGCAGTCCGTGGTGGAGGCTGCTTGTGTCTCTGCTCTATGCCGGAGCTAACGGTATCTGCGCCTGCCACCACTCAGTGTGTGTGCACATGGCGTCTCTGGCTGAGAGAGGTCTCTGGGGTGGAAGCGCAGGTCAGCCGTCCTCCCCCTCCCAAACCCTCGTCACAAGGGCACCACTGCATCCTGTTGTCCAAGTAGGAGCGGGTTCGGGAAACCCCTGGCAGACAGCCCCAGCTCCTCGCCTGATGGGCTGGTGGAGGTACTGCTAGAGCCTGCAGCCCAACCTCACGCTGGGTGGTGACCGCCTCTGAGCAAGGGTATTGGGGACCTCACAGGGGCAGCACGCCAGCAACTGCAGGATGAACAGTTTACAGGGCCAGAAACAAGACTTTCCCTCTAAAATCCAGAGACGGGCAGGGTGCTGAGCTCTCCCGAGTCATACTGGCTTGTTCTG
Organism: Anarhynchus alexandrinus; assembly: GCA_008711295.1. NCBI lineage: Eukaryota > Metazoa > Chordata > Aves > Charadriiformes > Charadriidae > Anarhynchus > Anarhynchus alexandrinus. Next base: position 84,782 of record VUYV01000783.1, on the reverse strand, counting down.
CTGGTGTCCAGCCTCCCTCACAAGTCCACCCTGGCAGATGGGGAATAAACCAGAGAGGGCCTCCAGATATGCTGGTGCAGATATGGAGGTGGGAGGGTCATGGGTTGCAGATGGGAGACAGGGCCACCGGGATGAACTGTAGGCATTGGTGGTGGTGGTACAGTTGATCAAAGGAGCGGAGCAGGCCCCAGAAGCTGGGACAACCTGTCCTCTGCCCCAGGGCGCTGTGTCCAGACCCTCGGTGCTGGCTCTGGTGTGTGCGCTGCGCCTTGAGCCCTCCGTGGGAGAGCTCTGGGGGCTCTGGGTGTCGCTGCGCCAGGGACGGGGTCAGCCCAGGGCAGGTCCACGTTTTGCTGCCAGGACCAGGAAGGGTCCCTTCTGGGTGGCTGGTGGGAGTCACGGTGATGGGGGCTGTGCCCACTGTGGGGGCCAGGGAGGACCTGCAGTGGCAGTGGGCTGTTGCTGGGGGGGGTGGGGGGCACTTCTGGGGATCCCTGCATGGTGTGGGGCTTCTTGGTGAGGTCCTGCCAGGGGGATTCCCACGCAGGGTGGGGGTGGTGTCCCTGCCATGGGCAACCCTGTGGGGGTCCCTCTGTGAGATTCCTGCAGGGTCGGTTGGTGGTTCCAGGGTGAGATGGGGATCTCTGCGTGGGGCAGTTCGGGGTCCTGTGCGGGGTCCCTGTGGGGGTGTCCTGCGTGGAGCGTGGGGGTCCTCTGCCGGGGGGTCCCCACAAGGTCCCCGAGGGGAGGTTGGGTGTCCTCTGCCGGGTCCCCCCGCGGGGGTGCCCGCGCAGTGCGGGGTCCCCCTGCCCGGGTCGTGCTCACCGCCTCTCTCCCCCCGCAGGGCCCCCGGGCAGGCTGTGAGCGCGGCCCCCGGTGCCGGTGCCGGTGCCGGCCGCCCCGCCGCGCCGCACGGAGCATGCCTCTGAGCCCCGCCGGCAGCAAACATGAGAGCCCGGAGTCGCCGCCGCCAGAGCCGCCGCCGGAGCGACAGCCCCGC
>VUYV01000783.1:51855-83399 GCA_008711295.1 Anarhynchus alexandrinus | reverse complement strand
GGCTCGGCTCCGGCAGCGGCAGCGGCAGCCGTACCGCCGGGCCGGGCTGCGGGGGCGCGGAGCTGATGGCTCTGGCGGTGCGGGCAGGAGGGACCGGCCCGGGCAGGGGGTGCGGCGGCGCCGGGCCGGGTGGGTGTGCGTGGGCTGCACACGGGTGCCGGCGAGAGCGCAGCGGGTGTCGGGCCCGGTGTGTGCCGGACGCGGTGCGGTGCGGTGTGCCGGGCCGCGGTGCCGCGGGCAGGACGGGCAGGTGGGACCTGCCGGGAGCAGAGGTGTCACACGGGCGTCGTGGCGCGTTGGCTGTGGCGTGGGGCAACACGTGTGGCACGGAGGGGCAGAGGGCGGTGTGGGGGGTGTCCGGCAGGCGCAGCGAACCACGGGGGGCGGTGCTGGGGGTCACCCGGGGCGTTGGGTGCTTGGGGGGAGCGAGAGCTTGGAGACTGAGCCTGGTCAGCGCGGGGAGAAAGTTCACTGAAGGGCTGCAGTGAGGCCCTAACGAAGGGCGCTCGTTAGAGGTAGAGCGCTGGGAGCGGTGGCTTGCCTGGGAGGGGTGGGCTGCGAGGCACGGGGGGGACAGCTTCTCCAGGATGAGGCATTGCTGGCAGGAGAGGGAGTGCCCCTTGGGGATAAGGGGTGGGAAGAGATGGAGACTCGGGTTGAGCAGGGCATTGCTGGGGGTGGAGGGGACTAACGGAAGTGAGAGCTCTCCGGCGGCGAAAGAGTTCTCTGTTGGAGACCAGCATGGGGTCCCGCTCGGTGACAGAGGGGTAGTGGCTGCGGCCAGAGAGCTTGCTGGAGGACGGTGGCACTGGTGCTGCGGGCCCGAGTGCTGGCGCACTCGCAGGCACAGCTCTGCAGGCTCAGCTGCCAAGCACTGGGGAGCGGCAGAGGCAGGCGAGGCAGCGCTGCCTTCGCTGTCGAAGAATCGGACAGAAGCTCTGCTTGAGCGAGGACTGACCTTGTGCTGCAGGAAGGGCTTTACGGCCGCTTGCTCCTGCCTCAGCCCCTGCTGGGCTTGTGAACAAGGCTCTCAGGGACACGGTGTCTGCGCTTTCTCTTAACTGCTGCCCCAGCACATCAGCTCCTCCTTCGCCATCCCTGCACACACCCATCCCTCAGCTGATGCACAGACCCGAGTCTCATCCTGCTCCAGCGCTCACCCCAGGTCCTGTTGTGCGATGCAGCGCGGGGCAGGGTCCCAGGGCTGTCAGTGAGGGCACTTTCTCTGCACACTACATGGTATCCACCTTTCCGCTTTGCTGTTCCTTGGGCGCTGCTCTGCACCTCCCTTCCCTGTCTTTGTTTTGGGAGCGTGCGTGGGCACTGGAGGAAGCAGCGATGCTGGAGTCGGTGTGATGGTGTGCTGTAACCCCCCACCCCTTTCCTCCTCACAAGTCCTCCACTGCGCCCAGGGGGTAGTCCAGAATTAGAGTGGAGCAGCTCAGCCTTGCCAGACCGAAGATCACCTGAGGCAGTGGAGAGAATGGGCGCTTCATGCAAAGCAGAGCATCTTTGCATGTATAAAGTAGGAATTTCCCTCCCGGATCTCCCTTCCCCGAGGGGCAGATGCATATCAGAGAGCTGAAGAGTGGAAATGTTTCTGGCCCAACCTCCGTGGGCTGGGGGTGGGAGCCAGCGGAGAAGGAGCCCCTGGGAAGACCCGCGGGCTGCCTGGGGCTGGGGGCTGGTGGCCCTGCCCCCCCCCGGCCCATGCGGGCAGGCAGCGCTTGGGGAGGTGGCCGAGGGACAGCAGGGAGCGCTGGGGACGTGGGTGCAGATAAGAGCATCGCAGTGCTCGCGTCCTGGTAAGCGCAGCCTGCGCACCGCGAGCCTGATGGATGTGCAGAGGAATTCGCTGCAGCCGCAGCTCAGGGCTCTGGCGTTGCAGTGCGAGTAGTGGGAGCTCGCAGGCCGTGCATGGCGCTCGTGGCGGTGCAGGGCTGCCCGACCAGCCCGGTCCATGCCGCCCGTGCCAGGCCTGCCGCTACACGGGGCAGCGTGCGCTGGATTTCGTGGGGTCCGGGTGGGAATCGAGGCTGTGCTGTGGCACCTGCTGCCCCGGGCAGAGAGGGGCAGGGTGAAAGGAGATTGGGGTGCAGGCGTCCTGCAGCGCGGTCTGCCCTGGGGAGTTGTGGGAGGCAGGACGGTGTGACGGCTGCTCTGTCAGACCCTCTGCTGCTGGGCGAGGGGAGCCAGACTCCCCATCCTGCTCCCTGCACAGCACTCCCGTGCTGTCACCAGCCTGCGGCCGTGCTCAGGCCGATGTGAGGCGCATCTCTTTCGTTCAGACCATGGCAGTGCCTGCAGAGGGCTGTTGCATTTATGGCTCAGGTGGGGGCTGACTTCCCAAATAGAAACTGCCTGTTTTGCAGACTCCTGTGCGAGCTGAGGAACCTTCATTTAAATAAAGAGAGAGGCAGGAAAAATACAGCTGGCTTAACAGTATGGATCCCAGAGCTGTATAGTGTCCTGTGACTGTCCCGGACCTTCCCCAGGCTCCTGCGCATCATCCCCATGCATCAGCTCTCTGACCTGGGCACTCGCAGTGCTCATTCCTCACGCCTTGAGCGTGCAGGCTTGGTTCCTGTCTGCAGGGTGACATCCAAGCAGGAGGGGGCCTGACCGGTGTGAACGGGGACAAAGGAAAAATGAGCAATTGAGCCTGTCCTACCTGCCACTGCTGGGCTTGTCACCACACTCCCATCTCCTCCATGCAGCACTCTGGGATGTGTCGGAGAATATTTGCTGCATTTTGGAGAAGCTCACAGGACAGACGCTCCAGAGCAGTGTGTGTTCCTTGCCCCCTTCTCCCCTCTTACCGCGCACGGGGTCCTTGGCCTCACCCAGCTGGAGAGCAGCGAGGATCCGAGACCTCTTCCCTGCTCTGGCTCCTGGCTCGTACAGGTCCTGCTCCTCTGCAGTTAGTGGGAGTTGTGCTGGCACCCGTCTGACCAGAGCCCGTTGCTCCTTCCCAGGGCTCCTGTGGCTCAGCAGGGCTGCGGCACACTGTGTCTCGGACCAGCTGGGGCCACCTCTCCTGGGGTGGTCTCTTGCTGCTCAGACCCTTTTCCCTGGGCTGGGACAGGGCTTTGCACTTCAGGAGGAGCTGCTGCCGAGCTGTTGTTCCCCTGAGTCTGTGTCTGCAGAGCTGGGGAGACCCTGAGACACAGGCATGTTCCCGGAGGTGTCCTTCCCCTGCTTTTGCTGCTCTGCTTGCCCGGCTTTGCTGTGGTGGTGGCCCTCCCTGGAGGAGAGCCGGCCTGGAGGCTGACACTGTGGCTGCTCCGTGGGTCTGTGTGGGCCTCGTGGTCCTGGCCAGGGCTAGTGTCTGCACCCTGGGAGGGATCTCACAGGCTGCAGGTGTGGGCTGAGGAAAGGGCTGGGATGAGGCACAGGACCCTGATGACACAGGCAAGAGAGGCAGTCAAATGCATGCCTTGTAGTGGCACCACTCCTCGCCTCCTCTGACCTGCTCTGTGTCTCCTTCCTGGACCTGTCCAGAGGTTGTGTTGCCCTGAGCGATGGCACACGTGCACCTGGGATCATCCAAGAGAAGAGGCTTTCTTCCCTGCTTGCTCTAGGAAGAGAACAATCGTAAGGAGAAGGGGTGGGACCCCAGCAGGGATCACTGCCCTCCGCAGGACTGTGTGGTGTCCCAAAGGGGTTTTGCTCACTGAACTCCAGCCCTTGCACAGTATGAAGGGACCCCATACCCTCCTCCCACGGGTGCCTCTGGGGCTCTGGGTCTGGCTTGGCAGCTGCAGCACATGGCTGATGTGCCATGGGCTTCCTTTTGCAAGCTCTTCTTGAAGATGGGGGTTGTCTCTTTTGGGATCTCCAGGCGCGGGGTGGACAGGGAGCTTTTCAGTAACAAGTCAGACTCCATTAGCTGCCAGCGTTTCAGAGGTCAGGACTTCTGCTGGGCAAAGTTCAGTTTATTCAAGTTCATGTCTTCTATCAGGGTTGGAGCCTCCAGATGGGTTTTTAGAGTGTGAAGCAGCTGACTTTTCAAGTCAAGTTTCCCAGCTCTCCTGGAGTTGTCTCCAAGCCTCTTTTAGGTTCCTTTACAACTCTCCATCACTGTCTTTATTCAGCTGAAAGCCTCTGAATTCACTGTTAGTGGTTTCCATTGTTAGGAGCAGATCTCCACCCCAGGCTGTGACCTTGTCTCTGAAAAGGCAGTCTCTTCAGGCACATCACTGTTTACATCCTAATGATGGGCCGGCACTTCCAGCTTAAATAGTCTGAGCAGCCTGCACCAACTCTGAGCTCAGGGAAGAGGGGTTAAGCTGCCCTACGCCCATACAAACAGTTGAGAAATGGAACCTGGAGCGCAGGAGGAGCAGGACGCGTCTCGGGCTCTGCACAGACACGTGAGGTGCAGAGAGGCTGGTGGAGATGGGGCAGAAGGATGAGCCTGTCTGCAGTGCAGAAACCGGAGAGGGGTGTGCTTGGGTGGGAAGGGAGCACATCCTAACCACCAGGAGACTGCCTTTCTCGCAGTGCAGAGGTAGCTGGTGGCATTCCCTACTGTGTAGGTGAAGGGCTCTGCTGGGGAGATGAACAGGCTATAAACCCCTCAGTGTACAGACCGACGGAGTTTGCAGATGGCTCTCCTTTCTGCCAGGCAGAGTTGCCCCAGGGAGTTGCACAGTTCCCAAAGCCTGTGGGCATGGGGCAGCCTTGCAGGGGATGGGGGCTATGGGCTGTCCTGGGCAGGGGCTGGGGCTGTGGGAGACGAGCAGGGCTTGGCACGTGCTGCTCCTGTGCTGGGTAGCGCCTGGGACCATGGTCAGGAGCCATACAATGGCCTACAGCCTGGAGGGTCCTCTGTCCTGCATGGCGCCTGGCAGGAACTCCACTGCTTAGCTGGATATTTTTCATGGTGCCCAAAATTTGCTGTCCCCTGTTCCCCTCTGTGAGCTCTCTGTGTGGCAGCTGAGGCATTCAAGGCAAGTGTATGGGGAAAGGAAGGTGGCACAAGATGGGCATGTCTTGTTGCTTCAGTTTTGGCTCCTTGCCTCCTTTCCTCCACTCCCTTCCCACTCATGGTTTCTGAAGGACTTACTGGCTCTAAGTGGCGGTGTCTGTGTGTTTGGGGGCTGAGATCTTTGGGAGGTGCGTGGGTCCACCGTGGGGTCCACCATGATGGGACACTGGCTCCTGCTCCTCCCACCCAGACTGTGGGTGCTGTGCTCTGGCAAGGAGGTTTTGGGGGGTGGTGGGTGCAAGGGGGCGGCCGGTCTGCTGGGAGCCCCAAGGTGGAGTGAAGTCGGGGCAGGTCATGGCAGTGGCCCAGCAGGAGGAGGAGGGAGGACAATTCATGCTGTAGTGGTGGGGAAGAGTGATACTGAGGGCAAAGAGACCCTTTGAGGGGCAGGCGCTAATTTGGGAGGAGAGAGAGAAAGCTGTTTGTGTTGGAGAGGCATGGAGCTGTGGATGGGTTTTGCTGCGACGGTGGCATTGGGGAGCACATGGGCTGGGTCTGGGCTGCGCAGGGGAGAGAACACCGGCTGGAGGGACCATCCATCTCTGGGAGGTGTGTGAGCATGGCTGCGTGGTGATGCTGGGAACGCAGGCTCTGCTCCTCAGCACCGGCAGAGCGAGCAGTGCCGAGAGGGAGCTGCCGTCTCTCGTGGCATCTGTTTGGGCGCAGCCTTGGCGGTTTGAGGCCAGACCATTGGTTCCCAAAACAGCAGGACCACAGCCAGTAAGGTGGATTTGCAGCCCTGGGGAGAATTTGGTCTCATCTGCAAAGCAGATCATGCTGAAGCGTGGCCCGTTAGCTGTGTCGCAGGCAGGCGATGCTGAAGGATCTGCATCCTGTGGAAGGATGTCCTGTGGTGTCCAGGCAGCGGGGTCTGACATATCTTTCCCGTGCTGGCGTCTGTCCTGTGGGAGGGCTCCTCCCCTACACAGGGCTTTGGGGATGTTTCGGGGACCGGTGAGGAAATGTCCCACAACGAAGGCCCTTGGAGGCGCAGGACCAGCCTCCATTTGTGAGAGGCTGTTCGAGATCTCTGCTGAGACTGGGGCCTCCCTTCGCTGTGGGATGGAGTTGCGCATTTCCCTCTGTGGCTGCAGAAAAGGCTCTGCCCTCATCCTGCTTCTTGGTCACCTGATACTTCAGGTTAATATTTTTTGGCTTGTTATCTCCTTAATGCAAATGAAAGAAGAGTCTGAAAACCAGTGCACAAAGCACTGATTCTTCTGTCAAGCCAAGGGAAATGAAGAAATACATTTTCCTATTATAAAAGAGAAGTGGGCAAAGTTTTCCTGAACTTCTGCTCAGCCAGGACTGATGGTGGGAAAGCAGGCTGCTGAGAGACGGTGCGGCATGCCGTTCATTTGGGATTTGATTTGAATTCACTGTGCCACAAGCCTGCGAGTGCGGCTGCAGTCCATCCTGCAGGCAGTGCCAGTGCTGCGTCTCTGCAGCCCGGTGAGGCAGGGATGGGGTGGCCACGAGCCGTGGCTGAGCGAGCTGTGCACCGACGATGGAGGCACAGGGATGTGCAGTCTGCCTGCGGCTGGAGGGGAGATGCGGTGCGGTGGGCGCAGGGCGGGTGGGGAGGGAGCTGCGGTGCCTCTGCTGACGTGGTGCTGGGTGCTGCAGAGGGGCCCCGCGACAAGGGACACTGGCTCTGACCAGGCAGTTTGCAAAAGAGGGCTGTTGTGTCTGTAAATAAAAGGCCCTTTCTGTAAAACATGCTACCTGCTGTGCTGCTTCCTCTCCCTAAAAGAAAAGCAGAGAAAAGACGGGGGAATGTAGGAAATGCCGGTGGACACTTCTGAGGGAGGCAGTGCCAGACTCTTGCTCCGCTGCGGTGTGCTCTGTCCCCTGGTGATGGCCCACGGCACAGGACGGACTTCAACTATGAACAGTATGTGAAGAGGTGCAGTGGGTTTGCCTGCGCCGGCATGGCGGCTGCGGACGCTCGGCAGCTCCTGTGCAGCAGCTGGGAGGGCCACTGCAGCAGACCTGCCCGCAGCCCGTGCTGGCTTCCCAGGCAAGGTGCATCCCTCACACCGGCTGCTTTCCTGCAGCTACAGAGGGTTTTATTCTGCACGACTGTGCAGGTGCCACGTGCCAAGTAACGTGGTGCTGAACGTGGACACCTCAGCAGACAGAAATGCTGAGCTCATAGAAGCAATTGGTATGAAAAGGATGACTGAAACTATTCTTAACATTTGTTGTGGGTTAAAATTGAATAGTAAAAATCGTAGAGAAAATCTGCTGGCATGTATGCTTTATACAAATTGCTGTCCCAAATCCATGTTGCTCCCGGAGTGGCTTCAGGTGTTGGCAGAAGAGGAGAGGCTTCCTGGGGCCGTGGTGGCAGAGGCCTGGGGCAACGCTGCACTCTGAGGCGTCCCGGCACCCCGCAGGACCCCCTGGCCCCAGGGCTGATGTAGTTAACACGCAGACTTTGGGTAGATCTGCCCTATATACACTGTGATATGAACCAGCACAGGGGACCACTCATTTGCACAGGATCCCTCCTCACCATCAGCTGCTGCTGCACGGAAAAATATGAGAGGCTGCTGTCATGTCAGAGGAGGAGGAAAAATCGTCTGGTCGGCAGCGTAGTCTTTGAGCAGCGGCGTGTGATGGTGTAATTAAGGACTGCATGGTGCTGAGCTCACGAGGGGGCAGAGCCAGCGTGCTCCGCGTTCGGCAGCTGCCTGCAGACAGCGTGGCTGGCAAGCGCCACTCTCCTCTCTGGCTCCAGGGATCATGTCCCGCAGGATCGCAGGATTCCCCAGACGCTCCTGGCTGCCCTTGTGTGTGTCACTGCACTGCAGGGCTGAATTTGGGGTGCGACCCTGCTCAATGGGCTGTGCAAAACGGAGGGGGTGGGCAGGGACGAGCAGTGCGCTGTGACCCAATGGGGCTGAGCAGACCCCTGGGGGAGAGCAGGGCTGTAGCCCGTGGTCCGGCGTGCCGGCGGTGCGGGAAGCCCAAGTGTTTCACTGGTCCCAGTGCAAGCCTCCGACCACCGTCCCGCTCCCTGCTCAGCCGTGCCGGGGAGGCAGCCGTGCGGGAGTGGCGCCGATGTCCGGCATGGAGCTCCACGTGCCTGCTGTCAGTGCTGTGCCGGCGTTTCCCTCCGTGGATCCATTCCGTACCGTGGCTGTAGGGCAGGGAACTGATTTGTTTTGACAGCCTGGGCTCTGTAGGGACTCCCAGGATAACGATTTATTTGGGGTTTGATAACCTGGGAACCTCCCCTCCTCCTTTAACCCTGGTCTGCCTCAGCTGCTGGTGCAGACTGGTGTTGGCCCTTGCACCAGGAGGGAGTGTGACCTGGGAAAGGAAGGAGGACCCCGATGTCCAAGGCCCTGAGGATCCTTCCTAATGCTGGTGGAGGTTCTCTATCTCGCCCGCCTGCTCCCGCGTTCAGCCCGCGGCTCTTTATCCTCTGGGAAGAGCCATTTCAGCTCAGCTTTTGGCTGTGCATTGCTCTGTGGGAGAGGGTGGTGGAGACCCAGGATAAAATTATCCAAAACACCCACAAGTTTTATGAGATTATAGTCTGTTTTTTAAGGAGCCAGAAACATGCCCAAGCTAAGGTTTGTGTCTCTGAAGTAGTTATGAATTGTGGGTCTGTATCATTGAAACATGTTTGAAAACTGATTCCCAAAGTTTTGCGGTGGGAGCGCGTTGGAAGCGAGTCGCAACCTTGTTTGGTGCCCCGTGGCAGGAAAAGGTGGCAATACAGAAATAACCCCAGGGGAGCACAAAAGTGCCTCCAGCTGTCATCAGAGTCCTCTCCGTCTGCAGCGTGTGCTGGTGCTGAAATCCTGCAAGGACCAAACCTGGGATATATCCCGTGGGAAAACGCTTTCTGCAGCAGCCGGTGGGCAGCACTGGCCACCCTCCACATGGCCAGTTGCCACCATGGTTGTAATTACAGAGTGGCGAGGCGCAGATTTTCTATTTACTTTTTCACTGGAAGCAGAGAAAACTTGTTCCAAGGAAACACGGCTCAGCACATCGCATAAAAAATGTATACATAGGGAGATAAGAGTCTCTTGCAGACGAGTGGTACTTAGGAAGCTGCTAACTGTCAGAGAGCTGGAGCTTGTTGAAATAGCTCGGAAAGATCTAGAGGAACGGCGATGTACAGCTGATGAGACTTCCTCCTGGAGATTTCCAAGGGCTTTTCTTCTCCATTGTGTGCTGGCAACTCTTTTTCTTTCCCCTTTTAAATCGTATTAAAGTCAGACCGAGGAGCTGCTGTAGGTTAAAATAACATTTTTCCCCATTAGCTTTAACCTGCAGCAGCTCCCTGCGCCGGGTCAGTGTGCACCGGTGAAGCCTGGGGAGGAGACAGGCCCCCTTCAGTGGTGGCAGCAGCAGCCTGACGTGTCCGTGAGCTGCCTCCTTCGTGGGGAACGGAGGTCCTTCTCCCCCTCTGGATTGCGTTCAGCTGGATCTGGTATCAAACGGTGTCCGCAGACTCCGGCATTGGCAGAAATGGCAGCTGCCCATCCTTGCCCCGTGTGGAGCCAGCGCCGGCACTCGCGGCCCCGGGGCTGCAGCATGGATCCGGTGTTGTAATCCAGGTGTTGTATTCCAGATGTGTTATTCCAGGTGCATTATTCCAGGTGTTTGCACTGACCGACGCCAGCGATGTGTTGTGAGCTCCTGCTGGCACCGACGGAGGCTGCAATTTAAATATACACCCACCCACACCGCGCTCTACTTAGGTCCTTATCTGCTATTACAAAGCGGGAGTGAAAAGCTCAAAATTACGCTCTTGCATTTCATCTTCTCTGAGGTAATTTTTAACCGGAGGAGCGGAAAAGGCCTTCGCTTCACCACAGCGGCCTTTCCCCGGGGGCGGAGGGGGACGTGGCCCCATGTCCCGAGGCCGCTCGCTGTGGCTTCCTTGGGGAGGAGGCCAAGGTGGGAGCCCGCGGGCGCAGCGTGTGTGCCCGGGGAGGGAAGGGAGCCCGAAAGAAGAGAGCGGGGCTCGTGCTGCGCCCTGCCGGCATGGCGGCCTCCCCAGGGGCAGGACTGCGGCTGCCGGCCGTGGCGCCAGCCCCCGCTGTTGGGCGCATGGGCTCCCCTCCCCTCCTCTGTCCCGGGCTTCGCCTCTCGCTGGTTTCCCAACGCCACGTAAATCCTAAAATTCCTTTTTCCGTGCTCTGTTCCGTCTCAGCTGTGTGAGCAGTGACAAAGAAAAAAGGAAAATCAGGAGAACTTTATTGCTGCAGTGGGAAGATGCGGAGGTCGGGAATTGACCCCGGCACGGCCTAAACCTGCGCTGGAAACTTTGATCCTTGGCCAAAGCATCTGCTTTCTACTGCTGTAAAAATCCCTAGCTGTCAATAGTTGTATTGGATCTTTCGCCCCTTTTAGGGGAGAATCAAACCACTTATGCACATGCTTTGAGATGCTTTTTGATTCCAAGCTGCACATTGTTTTTCCATAGGAACCTGGCCTCTTTCAGATCAGACTCATAGTGCTCCATGAATGAGGCAGCTGTTCCGCTTTTTTTTTATCTTTCTTATTCACTGTGCAGCCCAGTGCTTCATTACTGTATGCTGTTGAATGCAGCACCAAGCATGACATATTTTAAAGTCTCTTTGTAGCTTTTTTTGTGTCTGTTTTCCTAACGCAAACGTTTGAGCGCTCTGTCAGCATCCAGCCGGTGGGATCCGTAGAAGCGCGGACCGAGATCCTCAGTATAACAAACCATTTATGTTTCATCCAGCCTCCCTTACACCAAACTGGGCAGTCTGGGGTCGGCTGCGGCGCAGTGCTGTGCCGGCACGGCGTCCCGGAGCAGAGCTGGTGTGCGCTGAGGAGCCCACGGGCTCCCTGGGGAGTGTGTCGGCAGCGGCCTGGCAGTCGGCGCTGGCACGAGGGGCGGCGCGGCGCAGAGACCGACTGCCTTAGCAGTAACTCATCTGCCCCCCGGGGACTTCAGCCGGAGGGTCCCGAGCAGGCGCAGCCGCAGGAAGGACTCGCGGAGCAGGAGCAGCCCCATGGCACTGGCTGTGGGTGCTGCGACCCACGGGGCCGTCAGTCAGCGCAAGTCAAATGATTATCTCAAAGAATGCCCTGGTTGTGTGTGTGAAACTAGTTCAGGTACCAACCCAACTTTTAACCATGAATCTGTGCAAGAGTTTCCTTCATTTCGGCTGGTTCAGCCGCAGGTGAGTGGATGCAGAAGTGAGGATCCAGGTGGAAGCTGAGAAAGCTGCGAAGAACTTGCTTTCCTCTTCCACTCCAGCCATAAAAGGCGATTTCAAGAGGGAGAGACCCACCAGCTCTAAGATCTTGATGGCTGTGAAGAAACAGTTAATTTAAGTAACTACCCATAAAAGTCCCTTTTCATGTCTGTTACCTGTAGGTGCAAGGGATATTTTGGTTGCATTTCGTATGAATCCAGCACAGGTAGTTCAGAGCAGTTGCATTTAATTTGCTAGTGCTAAGAAGTATTTTAACATGCTAAATGAACATATTTTAATGCCAGTTTTTATCTTAGTCCACTTTGACTTAAATCACAAGTCAAAACCTTCTCATTCTCTATTAAGTAAGAAATATGCTACTTACTCTTTTCTAAAATATTAGGGTAAAATTAAAAAATTGAATTCATATTTTACATTACAATTGCTGAAATAGATGCATACAGTTACAGCGTGTCTACTTAGGAAAAAGCACTTTTGGTTGTAAAGTCTATATTGAATTACAAATTAATCTAATGTAATGGTTAAGAATTGATCCGACTCAGCCTTTCTTTGGGAAAATAGCTCAGGACTACCAATGCAAAACAGCATCAGGCTCGATTATTTATATCCAGATTTTCTGCCAGCTGATTTATCATGGTTAAAATTGGTGATCACTTTGACTTAAATCAATCCACTTTGCTTTATTATGTGTGTGGAGGGAGGCTTTTGCCTGAAGCGGGAGAGCTGCGGGTCACTGCATTGGATCTGTGGCTGTGGCTGATTATTTTGGCGACTGGGAAGTTGAGCTGCCAAGTGTTGTGCAACGTCCTTTGGGACAATGTGGGTGAATTATTTAATGAGTTGTTTTGAATAAATACAATTTATTTGCATAAAACTGTTCAGCCTTGGTTTAAAGAAAGCAACGTAAATATGCATGTGTGCGCTAGCGTAGCGGATTCAGCCCTCTGCTTATCAACAGGGCGAAGCCGTCAGCTCTCCCTGGGTCCTGCTCTGCAGGCGTTTCACGGCCCTGATGGAGACGGGGTGGGCAAAGGGGCCTCCTGCAGAGCAGAGAGGGCGTTTCAGGCGCCAAGGCCAGTTAGTCGCGGAGCCGCGTGGCCGCGGTGCACGGGCTGGCTCCTGTGGCCGGGTGTCTCCACAGGGAGGGCAGGAGGACCTCACCGCGCGGCGTGACGCCGGGGTTTCCTGCGTCTTGTCCCCAGCAATGGGGTGGCCGGTGTGGCTGCTCGCGTACAGTGAGGGCTGGCGGGCGCTGCAGGAGCTGGGCTGGTCCCTGGTAAGAGAACGCCCGAGCTGGGGGTGCAGCTGCGCGTGCCCAAACATTCCTCTGCTGTAGGGGCTGGAAAAGGACAGGCCGTCTGTGGTGGCAGGGTCGGCCTAGTCCTGGGGCAGTCAGGGGCTGAGGACCCTTCCTCGAGGCGTCAGACAGCTCCGGAGGAGCCTGCGGGTCCTGGGGTCCGGCACAGGCGGCTCCCTGGCACCGTCCCTGCCGCGCAGGTGGGCACTGCTCTGAGCCCGTCCTGCTCTCCAGTTAATTGCTTCCTCGTAGAATTGCTCTGAGAAGATTTGAACATGACACTGACTAATGAGACACGTGCCTCCATCTTGTACATTTGTTCTGAGTTTGCGTCCTTCCCTTCGGACGGAGCGGGACTCCCACGTGGGAATGGCTCTGGAGGGTCCCTGGCACCACTGTCACCAACGCGTTGGGCTGATGTGTGGGCGGTCCTGGCACGAGGTGCGAGTGTGGCAGGGCACAGGGCTGAGGAGGAGGGGGTGGAGGTGGGCAGTTGGAGCTCCCATAGCCGCGCTGCTGATCAGTGCTGAGCATTGCAGGTCATCGCGGCACCCCGTTTGTCGTGTTTCACTGGGAGAAGGTGCAGGAGCCGGGGTGAAATGTTTTCCTGGAGATGAGCGTTCACATCTCATTTCTGTTTTCAGTGATGCTGTTCAGCCTCGCAGAGAGCTTGTCTGTAAAGTGGGTCAATAGCAGTTACCTCACCCTAACGTTTAGGATGTGCCCTTCACTGTTTAAGGGCAGGCGCCAAAAGCAGCGTTAAGCATCATCGGTGCGAGAGCTGAGGCGAAGAGTCACAGTTCTACTTGGAGGCTCAGAGGCAGTGATGATAGAGGTGTTAAGTGAAGGAGAGAGAAATGGGGAGAAAGAGGTTTCACCTGTGATGACCACACATCTGAGAGTTTTTCTCACATTAACATGGGTGATGCTTTTGCTTCCCCGACTTCCAGCTGGACATGCTCATAAATGCATTTAACATATAAATGGGACCTGCATTTCATTCTTGCCTGTCAGGTTCATTCCAGGGCCCCCAGCACCCTTGGATAATTTGCTGATGCTTCTGTCCATCCCTGTCTGATGCCAGAGCCAGGTTTGCGATAGGGCACGCTGGACACGGCCCGCATGAGGGACCTCGAGTCCCTGCGGGAGCTTCCTCCTGCAGCATTTCTGTGTCTGGTGCTCTGGAATAACTGTTCCTGAGCATTCAGCTTCATGAGGCAAGCTGTAGGACACGGGGTTGTTTCTGCGCTTCTCCTTTCCCGGCGCGTGGGCTGTGGAAGCTTGCTCTCCTCAAGTCTGGCAGGAGAAGGGAAGGTGCCTTCACGGTGGTGCGAGGGGCTGGGATGGGTGTCAGTGAGGGGTTCTGCCCGGGGCTGAGCTCTGCCCTGGTTGCAGACCGGCTGTGCTGACCAAAGTGGAAATTTTCCTTGCTTTTGCTTTTTCTACCTACAAAGAGAAAACCTCTGTTCTTGCAAATCCTCTACCGTCAGTCTGTCTGATGGTTGCTGCTTTGCTGGCTCCCCGTCCCAGGAGTCCCCTTTCTGGGCAGAAGGTGGTCGAGGCAGGAGGTGCCACCACAACCCCGCAGGGCGGACCTGCCGGGAGGGAGGTGGCGATGCTGGTGGTGGGGTTGGGGGCCGGGACACCAATGGCTCCGTGGGGCGCAGGGAGTGTGTAACTGCTAGTGAGATGGATGGAGGAAAGCTTAGAGTAAGCAGGGCATGAAGGATATAGTGGACGCGTTTTCCTTGGGCTAAATTGTCAAAATGGGCATTTCTCTCCTCTTTCTGAGCTCTGTCCCCTAAACAGTTGCAGACCTGTAATTGCCAGAGCTTTTGTAGCTCGAAGGTTCAACCATTGATCCACTCCGGGAGCTGAAGGTTTGTGGCTGACGGGGACAGTGCAGGGTGGATTTCACGGATCCTCGGAGGAAGAGTGCTTGCAAGACATACTGCTCCGTGAGCGAGAGGTCCTGCTTGTGCGTGGGGTGCGGAGCTCAGGAGCAGGCACAGGCTTGTGCTATGCACTTTATTTTTTTCGGAAAGAAGACATGAGGGCAGCCCTCCCTGTCTTTCCTTGCCTGTGCTTAGAGGGCAAAGTGAACATAATTGAGCCATAATTCACAGTTACTGGAAAGAAAGCATGGGCCACAGTATGAGAAGCAGTATTGGAGCTTTATATTACAGCTGTCTCCAGGGGAGATTATTTTTATTAAAATCTGGGTTGGTGGAAAATTCTGAGATTAGCTTCGTTTTTAATGTATGGTTCTCTGTGGATCAGCCCCAAAAGAGGCTTCCTGCTGTCTCCAGCTGCCGAGCTGTTGGCGTTCCTGTGCCCAGCAGCGCTGTGACACGACACCCGATGTGCTGAAGATGCCCAGATCGAAATAAATGTCCAAAGTTATTTATCAAAATTTCCAAAAAAAGGTGGATATGAAATCTTAGGTGAAAAACCCACATAAATTATTGGAAACTTACAGTAAAAATGAACATTGCTACAGACCCACTTCTTCACAAAACTTCCGCCAACTCCATTCGCATGCAAGAAAAACGTGCGATGGCAGAGCTGGAAGTGCGAGCAGAGGAAGGAGCATCTCTGCCGGTGGGGATTAGTTATGGCACTGTGGGGCAGGGAGAAACGCGCCCCATTGCAGGGAGCGCAGGCCCTCCTTGCCGGTAGCCGTGGGACGGGCGGGCAGACTCTCCCCACGTGTCATGCCCCCTCCATCCCGCGGGACCCCAGCCAGCGAGCCGAGGGCTGAGCCCTGCTTGTGCCACCGAGCAGCCTGGCTCCGTCCTGGCTGCTGTGGGCGCGCAGTGCCCTGCGGCTGCTGCTTGCCAGTGCCGCTGGACCAGCTGCTCCTCCGTGGGGTACGCTCGTGCTGAGATGTGTGTCCCCCGTGCAGGTCTGGTAACGAAGGTGAAAGCATCCTGCTGGACCAGTGTCGGCACACACCAACGTCTGCTCTCGCGGGGGCTGCGCGTGCCATCCTGTTTGATACTTTGGTCTAAGAGGTGCTCTTTTAGTGAAATCGGTGTGAACTGATGCACAAGGAAGGGCTGAAGTTGGCGCGTTCCCCTGCCTGACGGCAGTGGGTTTTGGGAGAGTATCCCACGTGCTGTGGGAATAACAGATCGTGTAGATACAACCTTGTAGGGCCGGTGCCAATGTGCTGTAACGTGAAGGACGTCTGCCCCAGGGCCCCCAGGGTCGCGCTGCAGGCTGCCAGTGGTGAGCTGGGCACGGTCTCCACACCTGCGAGCAGGTCTCAGTGGCTCCCCACCACGGGGCTGCCTGGAGGGCACGTGCTGACCAAGAAATCTGCTGACTGTCCTTGGCCATGTCTGGCCAGGGTGGAGGCTTGCACCTCATCAGGGTGCCAGCACTGTCCTTGAGATCTCTGCAGTGTCCTTCTGGTGGCTCTCCGGAGGAACCAGCAGTTGCACCCGTATCATGGAGCCCTTTGAGGTGCAACCACCCAGCAGCACCTGAGGACACAGTGCTCCTGGTCACACGTCAGGGCTGTGGCTCCGGTCCTGCCCGTGCCTTGCGCAGCTGACACGTGCTCCGGTGTGGCCGGTGTCCCTCAGTGCCCACATGGTGCCTGCAGGGACCTCAGTAGTGTCCCTGAATTTTTAAATTACGTCTGAAAAATTTCCTGATGTGCATTCTCACTTGGGGTTTTTCTCTGCTGACGGTGTGGCAGTGGCTGTTGATGACTATGGATCTGATCTGCTAATGCGTTACTTCTGGGTTTATCTGAGCGTGCGTCTGGAGTGATGGGGACTCTGGGGTTCGTTACTGTTGGACCAGTTCCCTGATCCCACTCATCGTCTGCGAACGCTGCGCTTGTGGGAGGGAGGGGGGAATCGCTTCACTTGTGCCGGGTTCGGCTCACCCCACAGCACAGCCTCAGCTCCCTCTGTGCTGTTCATCCCCTCCCTCGGTAAGTTAACTGAATTGTAATAATAAATTTACGAGGTAACCTTTCATAAAGTACACGCTGTTAGAGTTCTTTGTTGCCCACATCTCGCAGAGACTCAGTGTAATACATTCGAGCGTGCTGTTCGTTTTCAGACTACAGTTTTATCAAGCATGGGTGAGGTGACTCATGATGTTTTCTCCCTGATTTTGGAGGAGGGCTGGGACCTGTGCATGCAGAGAGGGGCTGTCTGTGGGCTTGGGCGGAATTCGCCACCCTGCCACGCTATTCAGTACGCACCTCGGGCTTTAAATTGTTTTTTTTCTGTCCCCAGCATTTCTCAGCCTGCGGTTAGAGTTTGTGAATCACAAACCTTTAAAATGAATATCTACACAAGGGCTGAAGGAACATAATTCAAATTATTTCTTTCTTAGTGTCATGCAGGGACCAAACACAGTACAAGAAGTTAACAGAAAAAGACTTTAAAAGGGAGGAATTGGAGCGTATGTTGTGTACGGCTCTGGAGACGAGTTCGCTGCCCAACACCCCTCTGACTGTCTCTGGCTGTGTCAGGAAGTTTTTTATGCATTTAGTTAGAGAGCATATTTTTAAAAACTTGCAATGTCGTGGATGGGTGTGTGGACGGATGGACCGGGCAAGCCGACTGCGTGAAGGTCCTTCTTGCTGTGGTGGGTGAGATTATGGCAAAGGTGAGAGTTTGGCAGTAGGTTGTAATTGCAAATCTGAAGATGTTCAAACTTGGACTCGCCAAATATCCCACGGAAGCTGGTTCTGCGGTGGATTCCCTCCTTTTTTCCCATCTCTCATTATGTCTTGTCCCAGATATTTTTACGGCAACGTGGGCATTTTTCTAGAACTTCGGACCACTTGTCTACTGTCTGCTGCTTGTCGGAGACAGGAGAGGGTTGTGGAGCAGCACTATCCTTCGTTAGACATACTAATCTGTCTGGAAAAAGCAGACGAAACTGTCCCAACCTGAGGAAGGACAGGTGGGCCTGAAACCCCATCCGTTTTCTTTAGCTGTATCAGCTGAGTTGACAGGAGACAGTACCTCTTGCTTTATACCTGGGCTGTCGTACAGCCGCAGATGGCGATGGCCGTACTGCCTTTGCCAGAAGAGCGTGGGGTAGCACACCTTTAGGAGGTGTTTCCTCACCTTGTCCTGTGGCACCTGGCCACGATGTGGCAAGAGCTGTGGGGATCAAGCTGTGAGTGAGTTGTAAGTGGGAAAATCCAGTTTTCTCGTTAGTTATCGCTGCGGTGCAGCTGGGTGTCGGGATGGTGCCTGTGCACGCTCGGGGCACGCTGGTTGCCCATTCCTTGGTGGTCCCAGGTCTCCCATGACTTGCTCCTGAGTCCACGGGCCAGCTCGCGTGATCTCTGTACCTTGACGGCAAGCATTCCCCCATTCCTCAGCTCCTAAATTTGCAGAGGCCCCAGCGGATTTGTTCTCAACATGGTTTATGGGAAGTCACCACTTGTGAAAGAATAATGTGGTTTTGGTTCACCCAAATCCGCTTTACATGGTAGGCAAGCTCAGAGTGAGAACGTGAGCTTTATGCGAGGAAAAGAAAATGTTAAATCCCAGATTACAAAGTCAGCAGTGCAGTTACAAAAGAGATGACAGAGCACAGTTTTAGAATATATCTTGCATTTACATTTTTTTTCTTTCAGCTACAGGAAGCTGAATTTTCTGCCTGCCAGTGTTCTGCATCCAAGTTACTCATTTGGAGCACTTTCTGATGCAGAAATCTTGATCTCCAATTTATACTTTTCATTTCCAAAATAGCCTATATGGAGACAAAATCTCAAAGCTTGTCCTAATGTGTACCCCCCAGTCTCTACCGATGATGGGACCTCTTGGTGTTGTGACCATGCATTTAGTTGCTTGTTTCTTTGAAGGGAAGCCCAGCAGAATGTTTAAGCATGTTTGAGAAGAAGCATCTCTTTTATATCAGAGATTCTGCTGCTTCATCTCCAGCCTGTTCATTTCTTCTTTCAAAAAGCAAATGGAATTAGTTCCATAAACTCATATTTTGCAAATGATGTAGTAAAAAGTTTTTAGCATTGTTTTCAGTTTGGGTTTCGGTTGACCAGCAGTTTATGAAGATTTGGTATTACATGATGCTATTGGTCCCCAGGGACAGCGCGCACCATTGGCCGTGCCTCAGAGCAGTATTCCTTTCTCAGCCATCCACAAACTGAAATTTTATCTTTTCACTGGGTTTGGTCGGTTGATTGCCTGTAGGGTGGGGAAGGAGGGATGCAGCAGCCCCGTGACGGTGGCTGGCATGGGGGTGGGACTGGCTGGTGGGCTGACAGCCTGTGATGGCTTGGTCCTGGGCAGGGATGCAGCTCACCGCTGCGGTCACGGTCACACCTCCTGCGCCCGGGGCAGTGGTCGGGGGAGTCCTGTCGGGGAGGAAAACCGGACCGCTCACCGCAGCTCTCGGGAACGGGGTCAAATATAAGTGGACGTGTGCTTTTTACTCCCTGCTGCTGCCTCGTGTGTGCACTCGGTGAAGAGTCGCACGAGATCTGAGGTTTGGCAGTCCTCTGGGATGGGGGCTGTGTGGTCTCGTCTGGAGTCCTGCACTCTGGAGTCCTGCGGAGCCGGCCGCGATCCCGGGGGTGTCTCTGGCGGGGAGGCAGAGCTGATGGCTACTGCAGTGGCGAATGCAATAGGGGACGGGAGGGTGCACGCTTGCTCTTGCTGATTGAGTCCAAGGGACCCTACTAATTTTTCCTGTAGCTTTGCAGCAACCTTAATTGGTCATGCTGGCTTACGGATTCGTAATTGGTAGAGATACTGATACGTATTTATGGCAATGTGCGGGTTCTCATTTGTGACTGCAGTGTCAGTATCCTTCCTGTTGTATGAACACCTACAAAGACAAATTTTCCAGTCTGCAAATGCTCTTATTTGTATTTCTGTTTTCTTGCTAAAAGTTCCAGTGTAAGTTACAATGTTAGTTACAATGCAGTATATGCTTTCTTTTCATTTAACATGTTGCATAGCAAAGGGTGCGCAGGAGCATTGATTTAGTTTTATTAATAACCGCAAGTTGTTTGTCTGTCTTTGTAACTGTACAACACTGTAGTGATCCATTAAAGTAATTGTTGTGTTTCAATATTTGCTTTAATAATCTTTCCTTCTGTCGATCACTTCAGATTAACTAATAAGTATGAACTGTTTTCTGAATTCTTTCATTCTTTTTGGTACTTTTCTGATACTGAAGAGTCCTAACATTAATTGGTCATCTTAAATGCGTTTACTTCAGCCATTCTGTGGTGTAATGCCTTTGCAACGTAGCTCCAAAACCAAGAACCAAACCAATTAAAGGATCCAGTAAGCATTTTCCCAGCCTAACTTGTCACCTTGATACTTACTGTTCATCCCAAATATCCCAAGAAAGCAGCTCATTTGCTTCTGTGGGCGATCACAGCATGGTTTACTGTCCCTGGCTGTTGGGAAGATGTATTTTCTGATGCTGTCTTTTTCTCATCACCTGCTGTCTCTCTGTATGCGGTTTTAGTGTGGTGCTGGTCACCGTGCCGTGTTAGTGAGGACATCTGCACAGCAGCAGGTACTCAGCATTTCTCGGTGCGAGGACTGGCTAAGGAGCAGCTCTGGGATCTGGGCTCACTGGTTCCAGCGCAACACACGGCACAGAATGGACTTCATTCACATCAGAGACTATTAAGCATCACGGAGCTCTGTTGGGGTCTCCTTCCAGTTTGTGTCCTTGCGTGGGATGACCTGGAAAAGCCTGTCGGCCCCGTTGTCACGGTGGCTGGGACTGTGGGCGCTGAGCTGCCTTTGCCTGTGGGTTGGCTCTGCCGTCCCACTGCCCGTCCCGGTGGCTGGAGCCGCCGCGGTGGCCCCGGTGGGCCAGAGGCTTGGACTGCAGACGGCCCTCCTGCAGCTGCCCGTGGAGAGCAGCTCGTGCCAGTGCTGCGCTCGCAGCTCTCCGGAGAGGGCTCGCTGCGCTCCGCTCCTGCGGCTGCTGCAGCGACCTCAGGGTGGCTGCTGCACGAGGGAGCCGTCTCCGTCCCCCGGTATTTTCTCCGGGCGCTTGCAGTGTTCCTGTGGGAGAGCTGTGTGGAGTAGGGATGCCAGGCTGTGCTTGTTTGGAAAAAAACAACAAAGCAGAAGGAGCTGGGAAACAAGGAGCAAAAGGGCTCCGTGCTACCTTCCCTCCCCTGTCTGGTCATCCAGACCGACCCGCAAGACAACTCTGAGCAGCCTGAACGTGTACCTCCTCGCACGGAGCGGGATCGCTGATCCCAGGTGGGAAGGGCTGGATCCCAATCCTGGAGCCACTCACGGTTCCCGTGAGCACCATGGTGCGTCCTGACAGCATTGGGCTGCGTGTACAGGGATGTGCTCCTCTCCTCCCCGCGCCGGCTCTGAGTGCCTCGTGCCTCCTAGGCAGAGTGGGAGGCATGTCCCGCTGCCCTGGAGCGGGGCGCTTGGGGACGACCCTTCTCTGCGATGGTGCTGGGCAGGAGGTCGGAGGGTGTCTTGCCTCTCTGCCGGGGGCATTTCCCTGGGGAGCCTGGCTGTCCACGGGGCGGTGTAAGGCATGATGGGGGGTTGCAAAGCTGCTCCCCGCAAACCCTTTGCAGCGCTGGGGTCACAGGCTGCTGCGATCCTCAAGGCAGAATCTGCACGTTGACTTGTACCAGAACCAAGTGTGCTGACGGAGGGGATGAAACAGCGGCGTCCTTTCCCCTGCGGGTGTTCTCTCCAGGGGATCATAAGCCCGGAGGTGTGGGGGTGCATTGCCTCCCAGCCTTTCGCCTCGGTGTTGGCCTTGCCCAGCCCTGACCCGGCTGCTTGCGCTTGCTGGGTTTGTCTCTGAGAGCACTGCGGGTTTTTAACAGCAACTAAAACTAAATGGTGTCTCTTCCCGCTGCTCGTGCTTGTTTATCAAGGCACAGATTAATTTAGGGACTGGTGCTCCAAATGAAGCTGAACTGGAGCTGGATGGGGGTCATTTCTCTTCCCTCTTCTGTGATCTGACAGAGTGTATTTTTCCACAACATTTCTTTTTCTCTCCCCCCCCTCGCCCCCTATTGTTGGTAAATATATTTCTAATTTGCTGTCTCATGTGTAGGTCATTATCAGGCATTGCGACTTGCATAGTTTCTCTCTTCTGCTGAGTATGTGTGTGGGAAGTTTTAAAAAACAGGATTAATTTTTGCTGAATCTCATCTTGTCGTCTAGAAACATGTTGCATTTTGTGGTATAACTTGCGACAGTATATACTTGATGGTATGACATCTTGCTTATTTAGGATGCAAGGTTTATTAGTGTCATTTAATTTCCTTCTAATAACTTTGCTGTCTGATTGACCCCAGATGCCATCCAACCTCATTCTTCCATTCAACTCTTTGTCATTATTTATTGTTGCTACTATACATCTCTCCAGCCCTCAGCTGGTATGGTGGTGGCATATCCATGACAAGTTTGATTAATTAAAATCATGCCATGTCATGACCAGATGTCATGAAGCAATGTTAAACAATGCCTCTAAAACATGGCATCTCGTCCATTTCCATGGTCCAGTGATTTTACAGTTCTCAGTATAAAGAAAACTTCTGTCAGTCTGTTAAAAGTCGTGCTTTTCCTGATGGTGCTAGTTTTAATAAAACAGTCCATAACCGCTTTTGGCTTATAGCTCAGTTTTGCTGTAGACCACTGATTCTCTAAATGTGTACTGACATTCACAGGTCATTGACATCGTTAAAGGCTTGGTTGATTAATTAAACAGCCAGCTAGCCTAACAAAATCCTCTTCCCTGCATCTGATTGGCTCTTCGTTGTTACTGGTTAATCGATGGAAATTCATACTTTTTTTTTTTATACCCATCGTTTTACAAAATTGACTTCTGTAACGAGCGGCGAGCCATCGGAGTGGAGGAAATCTCGAGCCGTGACCGGGGGAAGGCAGCAAGTGCCCGCAGGCAGAATGCGCTGGGCAGCAGCGTGTGCTCAGGATGGGCAACAACGCATGTGATGGACGGACAGCAGTGTGTGGATGGATGGACAGCAGTGTGTGTGCGGGACGGACAGCGATGTGTGGATGGATGGACAGCAGTGTGTGTGCGGGACGGGCCACGCGCTGTGGAGGATGTCGGGGTAGAGAGCGGGTGCGGGCTGGGTGCGGGCAGGGAGCACTGGAGGGGAGAGGGTGCAGCATCCTCTAACGGGTGGAAAGAGCTCGTAGCCCAGATGCAAGACGGGACGTCGTTAGAGCAGCAGGGCCTGCGTCAGCACCGCAAAGGCATTTTCATTCTCTTCCCTTAGTAGTGTTTTGGCATTAATTTTCCATGTCATGAGGTGTTGTAGTTGCTGCAGGGAAAGCAGAGTCAAGGTTGTGCCACAAGTTGTGCTGGGCAATGCCGGGGTGAGCGCGGCGGCTCTGGACACTGTGCCGGTAGCGCTTGGCGGGGTCTCTGCAGCGGGGTTGGAGGCTGAGGCCGCTGGAGCGAGGGACAGATGATAAATTGAATGTTAGCAGCTTAGATCACCTCCTTTTGGAGGGCACATGTTCCTCTGCTGCCACCTCATTCTGTAGGGTTTTCACCAAATCGTTATCTTCTGGGCTAGCTCACCTGCCGGTACCACTAAGTATCTTGAGCAAAATACTAATATATAGTAGGGAGCTGGAATTAAGGCACATAGCTCAGGGTGGACTTGTCATCGTAAATTATGGATATTTGTAGCAATGTGAAATGATTTGTGAAATATTTTATTTAGAATCATAGAATGGTTTGGGTTGGAAGGGACCTTTAAAGACCATCCAGTCCAACCCCCTGCCATGGGCAGGGATATCTTCAACTCGACCAGGTTGCTCAGAGCCCTGTCCAACCTGACCTGGAATTTGATAACAAAAAACCTTAGAAATTAAGTAATGCATACTTTTAATATTTTTTCTCTGTATTTGTTAATGTTCATACTTCTATTGAAATCCACCTTTTCCTTATTAGTGATGTTGACGAAAGCTCTACGTCTTCTCCTTAGAGTCTCAACAGTGTTTGTTTAATTGATATCTTTGTTTTAGTGTTAGACCAAAGCAAATGTATGGATAAGATTTTTCATGGCTAGTGACCATTTTTTTTCTTACTGAGAAGCCTTTCGTAACACCAAGAAGTTCTAATTTTTATATGGTTGTCAGACCATTTTTGGTCCACTGTGTTTCCCCAGATTCTTATTGCACAGACATGTTCAACTGCTGTCTTTTTCTTCACTGGGTTGGTTTAGAGTTTTTCCTACTTTTTGTGCCGTTGTGACCAAAGTAATTGAATCCTGCCTCAGGGTCTTTGTTTTCTGTGGGAACCGTGATATAAATTTCCAGATAGACCCAAAGGAATCTGCAGTATTTAAATGCAGCAGCCTGCAAACTCTGCAGCTGCTAATAGAAGAAAAATGCTAATTTTTTAAACTGGGTAAAATATGGCAGTAAGGCAGTCAATATTGGCCCTCCTAATACGATTTAACTTACTATTAACTTTGGTTTATTTGACAACTCGAAAATCCTTTGTACGGCAGAATTTTTATTGAAAACATGGTAATATTGTAAAGTTGTCCTGTGTGAACCTGGAGGCTGTGGTTGCCTGGGAACAGTCAAGCTTTTGGGCTGCTGTTGGGAGCCTGCCAAAGCTCCGCATGTTGGACAAATACTGGCTGAATTGATCATCAGAGGAGTGGTTAATAAATTTATCAACATTGTCATTATTTTTTTTTTTTTTTTAATTAAAAGCCACCGAGCAGAGGAGCACGCCTCTTCCCGCGTCCCCTCTGGCTGCCCGGCCGGCTCTGCTGCCGGCCCCGCTGCTCACCGGGCTGCCGGGGTGCTTCTTTGCGAGGGGCTGGGGGCGGCAGCCCCTTGACAGCGCGTCTCGGCCAGGGGCGTTGTGAGGGGGCACCTGCGGAGTCGCCGGGACCCCCGGCCACGACAGCCCCTTACCTGAGTCCTCGGGGATGGCGGAGAGCAGGGACGCGCCGGCTCGAGCTCCGCGCACCCCGGCCCGCAGGAGTAGGGTCCCCTTCGGGCATCCGCAGCGTGGGGTAGAGCCACGCGAGGAGGCAGTGAGCGAGACGAAGGAACAAACGGAATTAACAGCGTAAAGTGTTGGGGAAGTTTCAGAAAAGAATGGATCAGCAGGTGAGTGCCGAAGCAAACTGATTTGAAAAAACAAAGCAGTAGGTAATTACTGCAGGAATTGTAAGCAAGGAGCAGATGAGTAGGTAGTAATAATGTGCATTTTCTTTTCACTCAAAACAGTTATTATATCAGGGAAAAGAGATTAGCAAGAAGGGGCTCTTGAAACCATCTTTAGCAAAAGCCTTAGTGTCAATGGGGAGAGCTAAAGACCAATGAACTTATGTGTGGTATAGGAGTTACACCGTTAATGGAAAACAGGAAAATTTATCGGCTGGAAAATAATTTCTGGTGAGATTTAACCATTGCATTTTCAGAAGACCATGTCTCCCTCATCTGTTTTAATTCTTTAATGGATATAAGAGAGCTGACTGATGGAATTTATCAAAACTTCACAACAGCTTGATGGAAACCCTTCCGAAAGGGCTGTAGAAGTTACACGTGGAGAGCAGAAGAGCTGCAGTGCACTGAGTGCCAGGCAGGGAGGTCGGCGTGGGAAAGCGTGAGCAAATGATGGATTCTTGTCTTCGGGAGAGTTTGGCAGGGTGCTGAGGGGCAGGAGAGGAAACACCTCAGAGTTTGAAACTTTCTTCAGAGTATTAATAATTTGAAGAAGAAGACGGCAAGCACGCAGATGTGAGTGTGGTGACATCAGGTCAGACAGACCACGGGGGTCCAGCAGGGCCCTGTGGGGAGCGACGGGCTGAGCTGTTGCTGCTGGAGGGGTAAGGACAAACCTTGGAGGGATGAGGCAAAGGACATGCACACGGTGACGCACCCGGGCAACCCTTTCAGCATAAATCAGCAGTCGGCGTAGGGGCTCCCCAGGCTGGTGGTGGGTTACCTGATAACCCCCAACTGATGTCTTTTCCAGGAAATTGTAGTGTTTTGAATGCACGTCAGCTCTTTGTGGTTGCATCAAGGGTGGGGAAAAAGGGAGCTGCAGGGAAACAGTGGCCTCTCAGCCTCCCCTTGGTCCCTGGGAAGGTGATGGAGCAAATCCCCTCGGAAGCCCTGGCCATGAAGGACAGAAGGTGATTGGGAATAGCCAGCGTGGATTTACCAAGGTGAAATTGTACCCAACCAACCCAGCTTTCTCCAGGAGGGCAGCTGGCTCTGCACGATGGGAGCACAGGAAAGGTTGTCAGCCCCGGGCTCAGGGAGGTTGGTCTTCTGCGGCATCCTAATTGCAGAACAAGACAGGGATGGTTTGGGCAGGTGGACAGCGAGGTAGGTGGAAAGCTGGCTGGAGCACCAGGCTCAAAGGGTGGTGATGGGCCATACGGAGTCCAGCTGGTGGCTGGTCCCTCAGGGATGGACACAGGGGCCAGTACCATTTGGTGTCTTCATTGACACCGACCGCGGCCCCGAGAGGCTCTGGGGTCTTCTGGCCTTGGAGACGCTCAGCACTCGCCTGCCACAGCCCTGAGCAGCTCCCTGCCCTGGGCCAGAGCAGCTTTCTCCAGGACCCATCCCCTGGCGTGAGCCTGTGGCTTGCTGGTGTGGAGTTCCACAGTGAACGCACGCCCTGTTGTAACGCAATAACAATACTTTGTCCTGCTTTGACTCTACTGGTTTCACTTAATGCCCTCCCAAGTTTTGTTTTGAAGGAGACTTTGTTGCTGGTGGGTAGGAGTTTGTGTAATTTAACAGAGAAGATGCAATTGTAACAAACAAGGTGTATGTGCAAAATCTTGGAGTCTTAAGTATGAAGAAAAAGGATCCAGCCACAAAGTTAGATGGTTGTTGAGACCTCGAGGCAGAGGGGGTGTAGGTTAATGTAAGATGGGAGAAGCTGCAGCTTTGAAGAAAGGAGCGGTAGTAGACTGTAACCCAAGAGTTATTGCTGCAATTAGAGTCAGATCGGGGTAGGGTGCTCCGACTGGGTTAAGCCAAGTGCCCGATGATGCACACCGTGCTGATTTGTGGTTATGACTATGCAAGTGAAGGTACCTGGGAGACCAATTTGGAGTCGATTGCCAGAGCCTGGCGGCATGCTGTTGAGCAGATCAGCGCGAGTGCGTCTAATGAAGATGTCCTATCTGTCACCTTGTCTTGTGGTGTTTGCATCAGTTCCCAAGGAGATAATACCTGTTTATCTTTTCCATGCCACTTTTGGTTTTGTCATATTGCTTCTCAGTCTTCTCTTTCCCAGACTGGAGTCTTGTCCATTTAGTTGAGCCTCACACGGATGCTGCTCCAGGCCATTGATCTATTCCCGCTTGTCCGCACCTTTTCCACTTCTGGTGTGTCCTTTCTGAAAGGGGCGCTGGGACTGCAGGTGGCCTTGAGGACACGGGCGTGCTGGGGGCTCGCGCAGCGACGCGGCGGCACTTTCTGTTCCTGCTACTCTGTCGGGCACCTGCTGAGCGTCGCTGTGGTGGGGTTGCAGGACTGCCGGCCACAGCCGGGCAATAGCCAGCTGGGAGCCTGTCAGCGTTAGCGTTTTACTTGCGTGGGGTTGATGTGCTGTGTTCTTCAGCTGCTGGCTCTGTGAGGTCCTGCGGGGTTTTGCAGTTGGCTCTCAGTTTGCTGCGCCAGGTACCTTAGTTGTTGGGTCACAGTTGGCCTCCCCTCTCCGGAGCATCCCAGAGCCGTGAGCAGCACCGGCACTGGCACGAATCCTGCGGGACTGTGCTGTGACGCCTGCCCGCCCTGCCTGGCGCATCTCTTGCTCAGCGCTCCGTGCGGGCGAGACCCTTCCCTCTCCTCCCTGGGCAGGAGGGCTGTTCAGGGGCACAGAGCTGTCTGCAACAGGGCAAGCCCAGAGAGGAGGTTCAGGGTGACCTTGTCTATAACACAAGCATAAAAACCCAATGGGCAAGAATCAGTGTTGATGATGCAAAATAAGGCATGTTAAAGAGAGAAACATGCGTGCAATAGGCCAAACTGAATGCCTCAACACCAGAAAGGCACTCGGGGGTCAATGCAGGAAATTTGGATCATAAGGATCATAAAGATCCATAAGGACCTAGACATTAACCCCTGAGTTCTTACATTAGCAGCCTGATCCATAAGATCTTTATGGATCATGTTGTTAGGCTATGTTAGAAGTGACTGTTCTGCAGTATGCTAAGTATAAAAATACAGAAGCAGGAGTAAATATATTACCTCTGCTGACAATTTTTTCATATAACTAAAGGCAGTAGTGGAGTTATGAATAAAGGTGTAAGTGCTGTAGGTAAGAGCACAAAAAAGGCCCACAGGGCCAAACCAGTGGTGTGTCTGACCCCGTATCGGTCTCTGGCAGTGGCCAAAGGACGTGCCGTTCAGGGAGCGCACGAAGTCCGTCTGCTTTCTGCGGTCCGTCCCCCCCATGCTCCTCCCGTTTCAACAACTGCTGTTTCAGGGTTGTTAGAGGCTGCATCTCCATCTCCTCATTTTTTTTTTATACGTATGTAGAGCAAATTAGACCTGGGCCCATCAAAATAAGTTATCTTTTACTTAATTCACATGCAGAGTTTTGCAGGTAACTACGAACTACTGCCAGATCTAGGAAACTGGGAGCGTGTACGGGAAATGCTGTGGGGTTTGGCCGTCTGAAAGGAATGGAGCGGTCAAAGCAAACTGAACCCAAACTGCCATATGCTTTAATGAAACGTGCTAATGTGTTGCCTGGGGATGGAAGCAAGGGGATAGTGAATTGAGGTTAGGACAGTATTTTATAGCTGTATGTGACAGCTGCGAGACAGATGCTGGAATATTGCCTCTGGCTCTGATTCTGCACTTTAAAAAGTGTATTTAAAATTAAAGAGGGTGCTGGAAAGAGCGACAGAAATGATTTGAGATCTGGAGAAAATGCGGTACCATTTATGAACATCAGCCTCTTCTGCTTACCCTAACCAAGACTGAGAGGTGATGGTGTTCAATGGGGACTACCAGTGTAGAAGAAAGTGAGAACTAAAGAGCTATTCAGCATCACAGAGAAAGGTATAAGAGGAAATAACAATCATATTGGAAGTTTAAACAGGGGAAATCAAATGAGAACTGACAAACCTTTTTTCATTGAGGATGAGTGCTTGTTAATTTATCCAAGGAGGGAGCGTGGTTTCCATGATGTGATGTTTTTAGAGTCAAAGTGGATGCTTTTCAGGAAACTGTTATCCAAGTTCAAGTATTTCAGTTCATTATGGCAGTTACTGGTTGAAACTTATGGGGCAGTGATGCATTGCTCAGATGAGATGGTCTTACAGGACCTCTTGGCTTTGAATTTGCTGAATCAGAGGGCGTGCTAAACATGTGCTATGAAGGCAACTATGGTATGCTCTCTTCACTGGTTTCTTCCATTCTCCAGTCAAACTTGATTTAATTTGCTTCTTTATACTGAGAAGTTCTGTATCTCTTTTGCATGTGTTTATTAGGACCTGTCTGTCCAACTAACATGTCTCAGTCTTGATGCTGAATGAACAGAAGATCTTCTTCCCTCTTCTCCAGAAGAAGCTTTGCTCTACATAGCTTTTTTCAGCCCTAGGTAGAGCTAAAGCTTCCCAGATCCTCGTTTTCCAACGATTTAAGACACAGGTTTTGGGAGTTTTTTTTTGTGGCTGTGGTTGTGGTCTTGCAACGAGCCAAGCAGGAAACATTCCCAGGTCACTGAAGGTAACAGTCGACTTTTTAACCTCTCTTAGGCTCTTTGGTGGGATCAGCTTGATTTACAGGTCCAACACTTTTGCATTTCCCTCTGTGCTGTCTTTTCTGTATGAAGAGTTCAGCAGTTGGATGAAACTGGCTGGTGATTTTGCTCTTCAGCAGCCCTTTCCATGCAGGTGGCTAATAATAAAGCTGTTGTAGCTCTGTGTAAGAGGGGGGTTTTGCCTGAACCAGTCACTTAGAGTTAATCAGGAGTTGAATCTCTTTAAACATTCATTTCAAGCTGCGTTTGTATCAGAGGCAGCTGCTGCTCTGAAAGCACTGACTGGTGGGACTATAGGATGGGGCTGGTTGTCACTGTCAGTGCTACTGAAGAGTTGTAATAAGGGGGCTCTTGGACTCCTGTTTTTCACATAGGAGTAACTGGATGGCTTCCTGTCTCAGGCAGTGGATTCCGGGGGATGACACAACAGTCAGCAACATCCTTCCAGACTGGCTCATAAGCAGCAACCGTTTTGCTGGAAAACCCACAGAGCCAAAATGCTTTATTATCTGCAGCACGTAACTCTGCAAGAAGGGCTCGCGCACCGGGTGCTTTCCTGCTGGGAGCTGAGAACCTCCCTCCTGCTCTTTATCTTGTTTCCTTTTGGTGGAGGCAGCTTCTCCCAGCGTGGTGGTTAGAACATCGGATGGCAGGGCCAGAGCTTTCCTCAGGAGGTGATCTAAGCCCAGAAATTCCTGTTGTTTTGCCAGCACACACAACTTGCTCTCTAAGTTGGTCCCAGTTTGCCTTTCACCAGCATCCAGTGCACAGAAAGCTTGTGCTGGTTTCTCCTCTCCTCCACTAAAATGCAGTGTGGTGGTTGCTCTGCCCTGGTCCCTGCAGAGCCCGGCTCCTTCCCTGGACCGCGGTCATGAAGGGAGACAAGCTGCAACGGTGATGTTCAGCCCATCCCACGGTCCCTGGCCTGGGGCCGTCCGCAGGTGGGGGCTGCTGCTGTCTCCCGGCCTCTGCCCCGCAGGGCTGGTGGTGGGTTTGAGGGGTTGCTGGTGGGAGTGATCCAGGTGACTCCTGGTCACGGCTGTCTTGTGGCTCTGATCTCTTCTCCCGCCAGCCTGTGAGCTGTGGCCAGAAGGATCCTGTGGGATTTCACACCCTGCAGGGGACCAGAGACGTCTGCCCCGGATCACAGCAAGAGCTTGCTGCTGAAATTGCTGCTTAAGGGGATGGGCTTTTAACGAGTAATTGGGAAGGAAAAATGTATAACTGGAGAAAAACCAACATAAGGTTTTAAGGAAAGGTGAGAAAGTTCCCTGGGCTTTTTTGTTTTATACATAGCGTCTGTTCCTGTAAGTTTGTCCCAGTCCCAGTGCAGTCTCCGGCACGCTCGGCTCCAGCTCTGAGTTCAGACGTGGTGCGTTTGTCCTCTGCAGACCGCCCTGTGCCTCTGGTCACCTTTGTCTTCTTTCCCTTTACCTTTTTCCTGTTTCTGTTGTTTCCTGAAAAGACACGGCCACCAGACCTGCACGCGATGCAGAAGATCTGGATGTGCTGCCAACTCATGAGTGTCACAGCAGCCCGTTCTACATCACTTCAGCCCAGGTCCCAGCACGGGCCCCACGTGGCTCTGCTGACGAACTCCCATGTCAGGAAACCTGCCTGGTTCACCTTCACCTTTGTTTGCTGTCTTCCTTGTCAATTAGGGATCCAGATGAGTGCTTTCTTGCTTCTGGCACTTCAGTTTATGGCAGCAAGGGACCTTTCTGGAAATGCGTGTGCACATTGGTAAGCAGGCCAGCCTTATTCTGCTATGCGTGGGTTTCCTCCAGGCTCTCCTCGTAGGTATGAGGCATGACTCCACAGAAAATAAGCAGATTTTTCAGCGATGTAAATGTTTCTCGCAGTTCCTGTCCATGTTCCTGGGACAGAGGTCAGGCCTTTGGGCCCAGAGCACGGCAGAATCGCGGAGCTCCTCCTGGGTATGGAATCACAGAATGGTTTGGGTTGAAGGGACCTTTAAAGGCTATCAAGTCCACCCCCTGCCCTGGGCAGGGACACCTCCCACCAGCCCAGGTTGCTCAGAGCCCCGTCCAACCTGGCCTTGAACACCTCCAGGGATGGGGCAGCCACAGCTTCTCGGGGCAACCTGCGCCAGGGGCTCACCACCCGCACAGGCAACAATTTCGCCCTCAGATCTCATCTCAATCTGCCCTCTGTCAGTGTCAAACCGCTCCCCCTCGTCCCATGGCTCCCCTCCCTGATCCCGAGTCCCTCCCCAGCTCTCCTGGAGCCCCTTTAGGCACTGGAAGGGGCTCGGAGGTCTCCGCGGAGCCTTCTC